>JAQIWT010000065.1:0-41279 GCA_034696485.1 Isohypsibius dastychi | reverse complement strand
GGCGTGGTTGACTATGTCGGAAGCGGATCGCGCTTCCGTATCCACATCCCAAAAAAGTCTTGCTTGATTAGCTTGATTTTAGCCGGTAACGAACCTTTTTTTCTGTTTTTTCTATGCCCGATGCTGATGTGCTTACTTCTTCATATTTTAGGAGTCAGATGTCCAAAAGGAACCAGGATGGGACCAGGGGGACAACTGATCCCCGCTGAAGAATGGGGTGACGAGGCGCTGAACTTTTCGAAAGAGCTCGTTGCACAGCGAGATGTAAGCGACATCGCCGCTATACTTTTGACGAGTTTTTTGATGTGATTGGATGTGTTCAGGTTCAAATCGAAATTACTGACATCGACAAGGTTGGAAATTTCATCGGATGGCTTTTTATTGGGGGGAAAAACCTTTCATTGGAATTGGTCGAAGCTGGTTTGTCGTCAGTGAATTATTACTCAGCTGAAAAGAGTCAACACGTGGGACCGCTTCAGAGGGCTGAGGCCGCTGCTAAAGAGCAGAAATTGAAGGTGGGATATATGATTTGGCAACAGGGCGTATTATCAAGTTTTTGTGTAGATTTGGTCGACCTATACCGAACCAACTGAAACTGACTCGAAACAAGAAGATGACAACACTGACCGGACAGAAAATTACAAACGAGTCCTCATTGTTGAGTCTTTGTCTGGTTTCCGGTTCTACGCTCAGGAAGTCGATAATGGTATATTGATGATCGAATAACGTTGTTCGGCAGAATACGGAGTTAACAAGATTTTGTTTAGGACCGAAACTTGAATCTTTGATGGCTAGCATCCGACAAGAATTCCAACAAAATGCACCAGTCACCGGGTCTTACACTCCGAAAAGAGGGGACATTTGCGCTGCGAAGTTTAGTCTCGATGGATGCTGGTTGGTTAACATCATTTTTTTTGTCCTGAAATTTCTTTGTCAGTTTTGGATCAATTAGGTATCGTGCGAAGATTGAAAGCATTCAAGGAAACAAGATTGACGTTTTGTACATCGATTACGGCAACGTGAGTTGATTTCGAGGGTAAAATATTATGTTTCATCATTTACTGTCATATAACTTCTCCAGCGAGAAACCACATCTGCGGTGAATCTGGCGGCTCTGCCAGCGACGTTCAAGAATGTTCCACCTTTGGCCACAGAGTACGCGTTGGCGTTTGTTCGTGAACATACTGAGGTAACACACTGCGCCTCATGGAGCGGCTAGCCTTTCGGGAAATCGTGTAAAATTTTGCTTTCTAGGACTTTGACGCTGCTGGAGCGCTTCGAGATATTTCTGGAGGTCAACCTGTTTTGCTGAACACGGAATACAGAAATGGAAACTTGGAGTTTGTCACCGCTTTAAAAGCCGATAATAAGCAAGACATCGGTAAAGAATTGGTCGAAAGTGGATTGGCGTTATTCGAAAACCGACGGGAAAAGCGTCTGCAATCAATTGTATTATTTTGTCTGAATTATCATATCACAGCTGTTTTTGAATTTGCTTTGTTTTAGGTGGCAGAGTACCGTGCTGCTCAGGAAACTGCGAAGCGTTCACGAGTATGATTTGTCATCAAGTATTTGGATTATGTTTTTAATTTGTGCGCTTTTAGCGAAATATTTGGCGATATGGTGACATCACTGAAGATGACGCAAAGGAATTTGGATACCAACGATAATTCGTGCTTACCCGGTCAGTGGATTTATTCGACCTGCCTCTGCAGTGTGATTCGACTCGGATAAATTCTTTTGTCTTAGCAAACAGGTTTTTTATCCATTCAGTTTTTTAACCTTATTGACGAAATTATCTCCTCACATTTTTGGATAACTTATTCTAATACCGTTTCGAATGGATCGCCTGATAAAAGTTCTCAAGCACTAATTCACAAAGGGCGTCATGAAAAGGGACAAGGAGCATGTTGAGTCAGGTGTTGGTACCGAATTCATCTCATTCAATGTGATATAATCTCTTTAAGCATTACTCACCAGAATTTCCGTCGTGAATTTATTTTTAATTACGAATAAAATTTGTCGTGTTATTTCTCACCAAAACAATGTCGGAGATCAATTTTTTTCTCTGGATTTTGGAACACAGACCAATGCAGATTTAGCTTCAGGACTTTTTCTGGAAATTTTTTGGAAGTGCGAAGCACTAGGCACTTGAGAAGGTCAATGCTTTTTCTCCAGCAGATCGGATAATATGATCTTGGTCTGACATGAAGTGTGCCCTTTTTCAAACCTGAGCGCTGCCCGTCGCACTTGTCATTGTTACTATTTCTCCTCATTCAGAATTTCATACCTGCATATTCCATCGGCTTTTCTTCTCCCCCGCCGCGAGAGTTAAGGACCTCATTGAAAGAAAAGTTAAGGATGGGCATCTGTTGCCGACTTAATTTTCAGTCCCCTATCAATTATATCCGAACAGACTGTTGAGGTTGATAAAGTGCCCTTCTCCCTCACCTGATTCATTTGTCGAAAATTATGCATTCCGTCGCACCATATTCGATAAAATGTCAGATTACCTGGGTTGGAGGAGGGGTGATTTTTGGTCAGTGCAAGTTTTTATAATGTTCATTGTTGATAATTGTGGCATCAACAAATTGAATTGAATCGATTTATTAGAATTGAAAATGAAAAAATTATTAGAATTTAGTTTCACTGATATTTCTCGAAGTCAAATGACAACTTGGCGCAAGAGGTACAGTAGTGAATATAAATTTCAAAGCAACAGATTGTGGACATTGTTTTCAGGAACTACTTTAAAGTTTTAATTGTATCGAAAACCTTATCAAGCTGATTGTTGAATTTTCAGTATTTATAATAATTCGAACTTTCGGTAAACCTAAAATACCTGCATCCTCATCCGGAGCATTTAAAAGTCATCAGTCTATGGTGAATGAATATGATTGAGAAAGGAAATTAAATGCAGGTGGGTGGAAAAGCGACCCGGATATGAATGGCTAAATAATCGACTATCGCGGCGAGCAGACTAGAATTTGGAATTGAAAATGCATTGTTAGCGGCAGACTAATTAAGCTGTCTTCATCCGTGCTACCTGTTTGATATATTTCATACATATTTGCCGGACAACGTCCACTCACTCGGTGGCCGACTGGGCGTTGAGTTGAGTTGAAGGGACGAAAGGGAATTCGGCGGAACATAACTCAGCACGGTCCTGTGAATTTTCAAGCCGTTTGGTAATTGTTTGGAATCTCCCTTTGGAAAGTCTAATGCATTTACTTTGCTCTAGATTGGCGCGGTGTTCTTTGATAGGTATATTCGCCGAGTGGCTATGCATCTTCACCTGAGATGGAAACAGTAGCCCATTTCTGTCAGAAATTTGATGAATCTGTAATGTAAACTGCGGAGATATTCCGTATTTGTACAAAGTCATTCACGACACACGTCGAGGCTTTGTTTGACCTTTACCGCATCCATCATTCTCGTCGTTAATTTCAATCGCATTTCGTTGGGCAAGCAAGCAAGGTGGCAACACAAAAGTGTGACGGCGGTATAATTTTATTTGTGAGTTTTGATTCCGTGTTTTGCTGACAAGAACACCTGCCATGACTAAATGCAATATTAAAAAACGATACTCGTCCTAATAAACCCACATTATACGCCCGTTAATCATTTTTCATTCGCAACAGCGTGTAATTTTCTTCCATCTCTTGTTGATTTATCGTAAATTGTAGCTTGTGATTGTGATGAATTTATGATTTCGATGTTTGTAACATCACAGAAGCCTCCCATGAATTTTGAAATGGAATTAACAACTCTCTCGAAACCGAAATTTACGAGTACAGTAGTTTTTTCTTTGATGGCCTGTCAGTTTTTATAAGCGTGACAGGTCATCGCAGAAAGCAACAAGTCCGGGACGTGCGCTCTTCCCCTTCTTTCTCTGTTCACTTGGCAATTCAACCTCATTACAGGGACATCTGTCCTGTCTGAGCCTTGAAAATGATCCTTTTTCATCCTGCGGAATGACCAACGTGTGTAGATGAACATACTTATTGCTGCGTGATGCCGGGCACGCGCAATAATTCCACTCCGGCCGCCCACGTGGCGTTGGCCAATGAAATGTTTTATTGGTCAAAAGGGGAGTGGTCTTTTCTCGATCCAACAAACGAGCGGGATAAAAGTGACTCGTGGACAACGCTAAGAAACTGCGCGTGTCCATTCTTCCAAAAGTCCAGGTGGAAATTTTCCCTCGCGTTTCGAATCGACATTTTATTTGAAATTCTGTTACTTCACGATGAATTCACAGTATGGATATCAGCCATTGTTGGACGTACGCAGTTTCGCACAGAGCATTTCGCATCATCAAGCGCTAACCCAGTCGGCCATCCCTGTTCCAACCAAATCAACCCCAAAATCGCGACCAGCATCCGGAAGCGAAAAAATGCGTTGCAAGAAACTTTCGGATTACAAGCACAATCCTTATCAAGCGCAGTCCACAATCCAGCCTGCGCAAGTCGCCCGTCGGAATGAGCGGGAACGAAATCGTGTCAAGCAAGTCAATCAGGTAAGCCGACTGGTGACCTTTTGAAAATGCACAATTGTTTGAATTCCGCGCTGTGTCATATTTTGATTCATCTGTTTTTTCCAGGGCTTTGCGACATTACGAGTTCACGTTTTGGGTGAAGGTGTGAAAAACAAGAAAATGAGCAAAGTGGAGACGTTGAAAAACGCGATCGATTATATCCGCCAGATGCAGGATTTGTTGTGCGAACAGGACCCTGATTTTGCTGAAAGCCTCAACAACAAGTCCGCGATGAACCAAGATTTGGAAATCAAAGAGGAAGATGATTTTGATGCGGACGCAATGTCGTCACCAAATCCCCCTTCAGATGCTCATTTCATGAACGACGTTGGATATCCTTCGTCAACAAATAGCACTTCATCGGATGCTGAATATGATTTCCTTAAAACTGAGGACGATTTCCAGTGGTACACCCGCCAATTCAATCAGCATAATCTATGAGTAGCCTAATGATTTTGTTCATCGGTGCCTTTTCTGTTGCCTTTATGATATTTGATTAAACAAATGTGGACTGACTACCGGCTGCGAATCAATGACCTTTTTTACCTGAAAGTTCTGTTTATCTTTTGCGATGATCTTCGGTGGGTTGCTTGCACATGTTGTAAATAAATCCAGAAGCCGCCTAATTAAACACGAACTAATTGAGTTTGGGTTTATTCATGCAGAGTCAAGTTTGTGTGGTCGCGTGCACCAGAACCGGTTTCAAGTTCAATATTGCATTTCCATCTCAAATTACCTTGTTAATTCTGCTTGGAGAAAATGGCCTTTGCTTATCAAACGGATCACCCTCGCCCCGATTTTTCTTTGAAGAAAATAATAATGCCGGGAGCAACAAAATGCGGAGACGGGAGATAGACACCTTTGGGTTGGGCACGAGTGCTTTGAAAGCGTCCTTAACCTGACCGACGCACGAAAAATGAGGGAAGCTGGTCAAATAGATTTTCAGAATAGGTTCATTGGTAATTCTATATGGATTTCCTCATCCATTCTCTTTCTCTCCGTAGACTAAATGCGCTCATGCAGCACAAAAAGAACAGAACCTTTTGAGGATAAATTCTTTTCAACTCTTGTCAGACATCTTGTTAGCCCAGTGACGGATCGTCTGGAATTCATTTCGCACGTTTCATTGTGATAATTACAGAGTTTTACTTCCAGAGTTGTGTTATCACGGTGAAGGTGTTATAACACGATTTCCAGGCAAAATATAATTGTATTATTAAATATTATCATTATTTCTATTTTCTTGTTCCTTAAGTAACAAGAATGGTGCTCTGTGAATGCTCACTTGGATGCTGGAATACTGCATAAATACACGTGCTGCTGAAGAATAAACATGCGTTTATAAAATAAACAAAATGTTGCCCATTTCTATCGATCGCCAGTAGAACGTCATGACGTCCCCCTCTGTCCTTTGGTCAAAATTTACAATGAAATTGCCCATTCATGCAATACAAAAGCTTGTGGCGTCAGGAATGTAACGCCGCACTTTCACTGTTTGAAAGTGAAAAGAGAACATTTTCCCAACATAACGTAACACACCTTTCCACACCCCCTAAGAATGGCTTTCATTTTCTGAAATTTTTGTCGCTTTTGCTGAAAGATCTCTATCCTCTAGAATATCAAATGAAACAACGATACGAATCTGGAATATTGGAAAAACGATATCGATGAGCATCTCTTTGTCTCTCGCCGATTTGACCATAGCCGACCGCCATTCATCGTCCTATGAAAGATTTGATCTCATCAATTCCATTCAGCCATAAGTACCGATCCTTAACCAAAGAAACAAAAAAATTGCCCACAAAGCCCGAATATTGTTATAGCTTTTTCTTTTCTTCCGAAATTAGCCTGTTGAAACAATGGAGGACAAGGCGGACACGCGAATTCCAAGGCCTTACTTAATCGCCATTGGAGCATGTTCTACTTATTGCAAGTAATAATAATTTCTGTCCTGCAGTTGGTTACAGCTGCCTCTTTGGAGCAATAAGCAAAGAAATCATCCATCACGCTCTACAAGCCCTTATTAAAGTGACCGGTCATATGATATTGTTTCGCTCAAGTAGGTAAATGTCGTAAAAGACTCAATGGCTCCACATGGAAGAGCCATTTTCCTTGCTGGATAGTTATCAAAGAAACTTAACGATCAGTTTCATTGAATATCGGACCGTCCAGAAAAATTGATTGGTTTTTCTTCCTGCCTTCCCGAAGAGTTATGTGCGTCATTAACTGCCCACCCGCATTCTGATTTCGATATCGTTTTTAAACCGAACTGAGTATCAAATATTAAATATCAAATGGCACGATGTAATCTGCTCGTGCAAACGCCCAAACATCTGGATTTTTAAACGACCAAGATAAAATCTAAACAACCTTTCGAAACTCGAATGAAACACTAGTGTTCACAAGTGGTCATTTTTCTAAGAATGCCGCCAATTAGAAGTATTTCAGTGTTGACTGAGTTGGGACGGACAACCATGTATTATATCTCAAAATAGAAGATTTCTTTGCCTGAAAAGATTTACAAATAAAATATGTTTGTGGCCACAAACTGAAGAAATGCTATCAACTTTATGACAACGCAAGTTGTCCGAACTATCAATTACACTAATTATTTGTTACAAGATCGAATTGGATTATAGTCAGAGGGGCAGTGGACGGGAGGAAGTCGCACCTTCTTGATTTACAAAGGTGGGGAACTTGGATTGCGGCGCATTGAATTGATTCAGCTGACGATGAAGGTGGAGGAGCGGATATCAATAACGGCCCAAGGGGACGATTGCTTGAATGAATTTGTGCTCTAGCTCTTGAATGATCCACCAACGAGTGTCAATTATTATCAATTATCAACCCATCAGTGTCTCATTAAGAGAAACGATCGTAAGACATTTTGGAGAGGCTCGTCTTCCCGTTGTCAAGAATGCCGCGCTTCCGTGAGGATTTCTCAACAAGATAGCTAATCCGTCTAATAGTTACTGAGGACACTGTCCATCATGAACATTGAGGGCTCTGCCTTTGAAATATCCCTTCATCTTGTCCGATTAGTCCAGCGCACCCTTCAGATTTATCCAAGACAAAGCTAATCATTAATTTTAATTCCCCTAAAGATCACCACACGTCAAGCACTTTGAGGATAATGTGTCTCACTTTTTTGGTCGCATTAAGAAAAGGGCATTGGTCTCTGGGTTCGGTCAATATGAGATTAGTTTTCTCAAAAAAAAAATTCGTTCACCCAAAATTTAAAGCGATTTACAGCGAATCAGATCAGTATTTAAACTTTAAACTTGTCGAGGACTGCGCTGTGCGTTTTATTTGTGGAATCCGAACTGAGCAAAAATACCTGTATGGAAAAAAATAATTATTCAGTGTGAGTACTAGCCAGTGAAACGTACGGCATTTATTAGCTCATGATCAACTCATCAATCTTTGTGACAAAGAATATGCCACCGAATTCTGCTCAAATAAAAGCTGCTACAAATCCGAGGATAAGCCGATACACGGACGATGACAGAAAAGTGTCACGACAATCAATCTTTCGCGCACGCGTCTTTGTCGGCACAGCATGATAGCCATCATAAATTCAAATAACCTGATCAGAATTTAAAACGACTATTATTGCTCTCTGAGCGTTTTGAGCACAACTTACTACATATTCCATGCTACTAAAAAAACAGTGATTCACTTTTCATCTTTAATAGAACACTGAATTATTACTACCACAGAGTACTCGGCGTCACAAAATCTACATTAAACGCACAATATATTTCTATACAGATATTAAAATGAATTCTTTTGAGTCCAGTTTGTCGAAAAAGCACAATCAACAGCATCTTGCGGCTCGCGGAACTGCATGAGAGCACCTGGTCTCTCACAGCGGCAATCATAAGCTGGGTGACAAGGACCCTGTAACGTCCAGGTTTTGGAATTGCATTCTGAACTAGGAAAAATAGGGTAACTGTCTTACCTGAGGGAATGCTGCTGGTCCTAACGAGTACTCATCCACTCTTCTCTCCTTCGTCGAGAACTCACGAGTTCCTTTGAAAAGGTCATCAGCGCAGTTGACGTATGGAGTTCGATATGGATTTTTCGGGGCTTGCGGACAATTTTTGAGGAGGTTCTGCAGATATGAAATGTAGCTGATTGCTAAGCGTAGTGTTTTCGCTTTGGAAACCCGCTTCCCTCTTTGCGGGACGGGAACTTGTTTCCGGAGTGTCAAGAAAGCCTCGTTGACAGCTTGGACTCGCCGTCGTTCTCTGGCATTTCGACGGGCGACAGTATGACGTGGCTTTTCGCGATATTGTTGGAAACGCTGGGTTAGATCGATAACAAAAGGGACGGATGGGTTCCGTTCACCGTAACTTTCCGACCCTGGTTGTCCCTCAAAATTACGAAGATTGTGGAACATTCTCAATTGAAACGAAAGTTCGTGGTTTATGAAACGAAGTTTCCGAAGAAGTACTGCGCTAGAATCATGAGCTCATTTAGACATGATAGACTCAGAAACAAGGATCAAGTGCTTTTAACAAATTCGTTTAGTTTGATCTCTGGTTGACATCACTCCTAGCGTGTTACAAGAAATATCAACAATTGCGTGATCATTGAAAATTAACACAACCCCTTCATCCTGCCTGTTATTCCTGCAGCTGCCTCAATTTCCGCCAGTAACTGATTCATTGGAATCGGTTTCCGACCAGTCAAGTTAGACGGAAGTAGTCATGTCAAAATAAGCTGTAATCATCTCAATCACGACATCATCGCCTCTAACTTCCAAACATCATTCAACCAGAAAGGTCACCCCGGCCGAGAGCCTCTGTTCTTCTCAACTTTCACGTCAACCTTCTCGCTGAGGCACCGATGTAGGGAATTGATGTAATCTATTGCATTCCTCAAAATATCCACCTAGCGACCATGCATTCCGGTAAGCAATCAGAACATCTGTAGTCCTTCAAACATTACCTTGCTCATCCGCTTTTTGTTACACGGCAATTTTTGCCTTAGCCGAGAATATCCCTCGTTAACACAGCGAACTAGAAAAAAACAACAAATATTTCCACTGGCGCAGAGTACAGATCCTTGGACGAAACTACCTCGCTGACGTTCCCTTTCGTTTCTTCGTCGAACAAACACCGGCTCGTAGAAGATCATCTGGTCTCCTTGAATTCTAGGAACTGGAATCAGACATTCCGGCGCAAATGGATCTTTTAATGTTTGAGGCTGGGGCAGTGTATTCCGCCGATCTTGAACTCCCAAATCTTCGTGCTTCGTCTTAGGTTTAGATGCCGGAAGTACTGGATACTGAGCACTGGCTGGTTCCATATGATAAGCAAATGAAATAAACGACATATTACTGTCTCTATTCAACACCGCTTCCGGCGAGGAAATAGAAGGACACCAGAACAAAGCTGCTGGAATAAGGCAATTTGTTTGGGATGAATTCATTTTAAATTTGGAAAATCCACCGAGCAGCCCTAACAGAAACTGAATGCGCTTTTGAATTTCGAGTGAGATTCGTATTTTATGCACCTAAATCTGGAAATTGATCTCGCCTAAACAAACTTGGACACGAATCCATAATGTACAACAACGGATTGCACAGGTTCTTTATCGCGGAAACATTAATTATTCAAGTACCACCAGGACTGATCATGCAAACAAAGCCTTCCGTTCCCCTACTAGGTGAAGTGGCAGTTTGATTACTCAGTCTACACAGGTGTATCAGAATAAAACAAAACTGACAAATTTCAGAATAATATATATAATATGCATGAGTAGGATCAGTTATCAAGAACCTGGGTATGGTTGAATGATTGCTGTATACAAGAACTCATTCGGATACACCACCACGCACCTGGTTGCCAAACTGCGCAAAAAGACGCTTTTCAACAACCCGAATTTCAAACGAAATTTATTACTAAAAACGTATTTACTTCCAGCTGCTGGGAACTTTAAATTTGAAAAATAATTATGCTGCAGAAGTCACAAAAAAAATATCACAAAATATCAGATGGATCTGATCTGGAACGGTCACTTTGAGTCGAAGAGGAAAACTTGAGAGAGCAGATCACAAAATACTGGTGCTTGAAAACGGAGAAATAGACATTGATTTGCGTACCGTTCGGATCACCATATCTTGTTTGTCTTGGCATATCCTTCCGAAAGACTTCGTCGATACATGCGAAATTCACTTGCAGATGGGTCCACAAAGTACGGGTTTGTCTCAAGAGTGGGAATGGCAGCAATTTCTGCGTCATCAACAGGAACTGTATGGAAATCCATTGAAGTTTTCGGATAAAAACTTTGCATCGGTGGGGCGATTGCGTTTCGCAAGGAGGTTCTGCGAGACGGATATGGACTGAAATCGTTTGTTGAAATCGTTATGACCGAACCAAAACCAACCACGTCATAGAATAACATACCGCCATAAGCTTTCCAGTGCGGTACAAATCAGCAAAACAACCGTCAGCCCAATTGCCACGACCTAGCGAAACAATGTTTTAGTAAAGCGAATTAAATAGCAAAAAATAGCAGCGGAGTGTTTCGCTAATTTGCATGCCAATGCAAATGCAAAACAATTAAGAAGCCAGAAAATACCTGGAGCCAGAATCCACTTGCGTAATGGATTTCCGCCGTGCGTATCTTCTTCATGGCCAAGTGGGCAAATATCAAGCACATGGATGCGGCTAACATGCCGACCATAACTGGGATAACTTTGTTGCTCACAGCTTTCTGGTTCGCGCAGCAAGGTCGTGCTTCCCGACACATTTGGAGGAGCTGGACAACGGCAATCAAACAACAAATCAGGACCATTCCAAGACTTAGCATCCCACATATTCCAGCCAGCGAACACCATGCTATAAAAATATCAAACCAATGAAAACGATCAAGTACAAAATTAAAATCCAGCTGATTCGAAATTACCAGGAATAATGAATTTCTGGACGACAATTGATCCGCAGCCATTTTCGAGGGAAATATACTGGTCAACGGCGCTTTCAATGCAGACCGTCCACAAGCCAAAATTTCCGGCTTCTACAACGACTTCTGAAGACAAGATATTTCAAAAGCCAAAGATAACCAAACAACAATTCCACCGCACCTTTCTCCACAATTGAGTAATATCCCCAGCAAGTTGAACTCAAGGCCACCAGTTGAATTACACAAGAAGTAAGGCATGCGAGTATGGTCGAGCACAAACTCAACGAGATATTCTTCGTTTTAAGGTCTTGATCTCCAGATACGGTCCGTGTGAATTTCTGATGAGCACGGTACTGGAAAACACACCAGAAAGAAACATGAAGGGCAACGAACATGAACAAACATGAACTTACTGCATGAACAACAGCGCAAGCAGATGGAGCTGATGAATTCCACAAAAACTCTCTTTTCTCTTCCGATGCTTCCAGCATTTGGATGCTTTTCCCGAACTCAGAATCAGAAGTCGCCAGGCACTTGATACCCTTTCATAAACAGCATCAAATCAAGCCAAGAGATTCGGATAAGTAAAACCAAGCTCAGACCGATGACATGGCTTTCGTCGTTCACTTGCCGAAACCAGTTATGTTTCATATATCTGCATCCCGTAATAAATTACATCAATAATCAAATGCCGTCTGTCCGTCAATACACTGACAAAACAAATTCTGCAAACGAAATTATCTGAATAATTTGATTTTGATCCCAGAAATCAACAATTAAGGGGTACAAAGCAGGGATTTAACTTCAACGTCATGGACCCTTCACGTTCAAGATGCACAACATTAAGGGTCCATGTCACTTTTAAGGGGTACACTTGTACAGGATTCATGTGTCGTGAAAACCATATCGAGTGTTGACCACCTTGTGGTTTTTCTTGCTGGAAGCTGGAACCTCGTGAGAATGCTGTTCAACGTTTTCGGAATTCCTGATCATACGAAGTGGTAGTGTTTCAATATCTTTCAATGCTACGCTACCGTCACCGATCTTCGACAGAGATGCAAAGTGTGGGATGCAATGCACAATTCCCTGGCAGGGCCACCGGAGATTCCACGCTGTTTCCGTACAGAAGACTTCATGAAAGTGAACAATAACTGGACGAGGATCAGGAATTGTTTTGTAAAGGACGAGAATCCAGGATGCGTTTTGTCACCAACATTCATCATGACAAGAGGTGCGTGACCCATCCGTTTTACTCAAGCTAAAATTTGAGTTAGAAAGATCGGAATTTAATTTCTTGAATTTCCGAATTTGTAACTTAATGCATCGCCACCGACTTCCTGATGGTTGCGTAAAAACGGTTTCATTGGACTCTTGAGGATTGCAGTTCGCCCTATTTTGTTGATGTGTATTTGTATTCGTAGAGCTGCGTGATCAAAAGTATTAGATGCTGATCCGTGACTACAAAAGACCCACCTTCTTGATGTTTTCTTGCTTTAAATGCATCGAACGTTTCGCCTAATTCAGCTTTGTCAAAAACGCATTTAAGGTGAGCATTTCGAACAAAAGATTAATGCGTTCTTCCCCGCAGTAAGAATAAGTGCACGAAAACCGGGAATTTCCATCATAAAAGGTCATTGTTTGTTATAATCATTTTAGACATGGCACGTCATTGGATGGAAAACGCTCAATCTCATTAAAGTCCAGCGGGGCAGCAGGGGGAAGTGATAAAGCTGAGTTAGATCTGGGATCTTGTGCCAACTGGATAGCTTCCGCTGACGAGCAGTCAATACAATTGATAGAACATTCGATTGGGGAACTGCATCGACAACACTTTCACATCACTCTCTCCCCCAATCTTTATAAGAAACTTGCGCCGGTAGTTGACTCTGCTTTTCTAGCTGTTTGGCAAGTCGAAAAAAGGGATCAATTACCACCAGCTTGTCGTATTGAAAAACGCCCGGAAAGGATTACTAAATGTTATACGAGGTAATCTTTCAAAGTTTTCCATTGTTGTGATTATTTCCTGTGCTTTTTCTGAATTTAAATTATCCGAATATCGTCGGCGTTTGCCAGCCTGTTCTCTATGACCTTTCTGGCCGGTGATGATTTTCCAAGTAGTTAGCTGACTTTGTCCGAATTCAGGAAACAATTTGTTTTTGGCCGTTGATTTATTGAGTTGATGCTAAATTCTAATAACCCTTTATACCCTTTTTTTGGTGTGTTGTCACGCACTGAGATAAACCGGATAATTTCGTTCAAAATGCTTTCGCGTGCCAGATATCGCGAGTCTTTATTGGCAATTGGGTTGGGATTGGAGCTCCCTTTCGTATCATTGTACCCTTCTCTGAAATAATACCTGGAATAACGACATTTGTTTGGCTTTCAGATTGTTGCTGAACGAAAAAATCTTCAGTATTAAAATGGACAAGTTACTTGCACAAGCCCTGTTCCTGGCCATAGTTTTTGGATCCATTATGGCTGTTTCGGGATACATGGAAGCCTTGACAGGTAAGAGATTTTGCGCCTAACCTTAGCATCGATAAAATCTTCCAACAATACTGAGATGCTTCAGAATAAATGTAGTGAAACCTCATTTAAGGGAATTCATTCAACCATCAGGAATTATCTTTTGCTATCATTAAGTCTTTTATAATTAAATTTTTATGACTGCATGCTAAGATCAAGGAGTGGTCTAAAAGCCAGCCGGAAGTCCTAGTATCAAGACTATTTGTTCCTCATTCATTCAACCTTTCTGTTGTAAGACACTCTAAAATCGCATTAATTTCTAACTGCCTTTATCATCCTTAGCTGGTGACGCTGACGCCTACGTTCCTGCAGAAAGCTACGATGATACTTCGGTAGATCGCTACTTGACCTTTCCTCAAAAGTAAGAGCAGCCGATTCGGATTTGCCGAAAGTGATCTGATTTATCTTGGATTCACATAAAAGCAAGTTCGTTATATTTCCAGGCGTACCTGTAAAAGACGTGGTGCCCGCTGTGCGTATTGGGGAGAGGTCAGACATTCTTTATAATAATATTTCTCAATGAATCATGGCTTTGCTTTTAGAACGAATGCTGCAATGGCGCACCATGCAAATGTTCTGTCTTCGGGCAAAATTGTGTAAGTGCGAATTACTAGACTTATGAAAAACAAAATCCGTACAATCACATTCTGAATCATAAAGAACTCTTTTAATTTACAACTATGAAGAAAAGGAAGGTAGAAAAGGATTTCAATAACTATGTATTTTTGGGTTCATTGCGCGATTAAAGGTTTTCTTGACTGCAGTGAGGTTCTCAGCTTGATTTTGGATTTATAAGTTACTGCTTTGTAATTCTTTGAGTATTTTTGTAATTCTTTGTCTTCCGCTTTCCAGTGTAAACGTAATCAAACGCTCTACTGGGGCTCATTTTTTTCTGCCTTAGTAAAAAAACGGCTTGGAAAGTGTGACTTAAAATCGTCCAGAAAAGCAATAGAAATTCAGAAAAACTAACGTGCGTGTCCACCGTGGTAACCATCCTGTGCTTCAATTATGATTGTACCAGCGTTACATGCGG
The DNA here is from genome assembly GCA_034696485.1 of Isohypsibius dastychi. Taxonomy (NCBI): domain Eukaryota; kingdom Metazoa; phylum Tardigrada; class Eutardigrada; order Parachela; family Isohypsibiidae; genus Isohypsibius; species Isohypsibius dastychi. The sequence goes on along the minus strand of JAQIWT010000065.1, from coordinate 26,274 downwards.
ACTAAGAAATTACTTCCTGCTGATAACGACACTTGCAATCTGATTGCTTATTTTTTTTCTCACGTCATGTAGAAATGCTCTCGCCCTGGACTCTTTGCGACGTGGGGGTAATTCGATGTGGATGAAACATCAAAAGAAACAGTGGCAGTAATTTGAACAGCTGCCACGGCGCAAACAACTTGGACCGGTGTGGGACATTTAATTTATCGAGCTGGGATCGTCATCATCAACAGCTTGCTCGAATCAATTTTCTATTCGTGCAAACTGATTTCTATATGAATATCTTACTGATAACTATTCATTTTACGAAATATTTTCTAAATGTCACTGCATGTCTTCGCATTGCTTTTCGATAGTGTGTTTTATTCGTAAAATCCAGAATGTCAGGGAAAATAACAACAGCAGCAGGCGCATCTAAGACCGCTTTCGCACCTCAGGCCAAACTGAGTACAGATCTACAAAACTCAGCGAAGAAACGAAAAAGGTCACATTTTGTATAGTCAATACTGGATCGCGTCATCATTTGTTAAACATGTGAATACGGAAACTGGAGAACATATCAACGAGGCAATTCGAGCCGTCGGTTTATTACCCCAATGAAATATGATCAAAATTGCATGATCCAAATCGGCAAGCTCCCAAATACGTCAAACCAACCGATTTACAACAGTAGTCGTCTAATTGATCGTATAACTATTTCGCCAGCGACGCCTTTCTCAATGTCATATACGGTTATTAAAGTTAGTCCGAAAAAGTGCAAATAACACTCATGTTTTTATCGTGTGGAAACTCTTCCCCGTTCTTTTTTTTCCTGGAGCATGCAGCAGATCTTGAATGCGGGAGTGATCAACCACGGATTGCTCTTAATCTCCATGACGTCGGTGACGGTCATGCGTTCGGGTGTATGCTCCTCTGATGAATGTATCCATTTCTACGGAGAAGTGTGCGCCAAATACTGAGATCCAAAAAACGGATCAACGGGATTGAAGTCATCCGAATCCTGGCGCAGTCGATCAAGGAGAACTGGCACGGGTCGGCCATCAGGATCAACAGAGCATAGCTCTACCACATCCGGTATCACCAACGCATCGACGTGTGATGTTTTCCGTACAGTGTAACGCCTCGTTGAATTACGGGAAGCAATGCTGCAATCAGAGTACCGCCTCCCCTTGTCGAAACAGGAGAAAGAAACAGTACTGCGAAATGCATCGCGAAATCTCCGGCTCATGACGTTGTAGATTACTGAAATCAAAACAGTTAAAAACCGCACCAATCAATTTGACTGGTGATCGAAAATGTGACAGAATCTAATAAGAAACAAATACAATTGTATGTCTACGCACATGATTCGTTCAGTTCACGAAACTGGGCGCCACGAAAAATGTACGAAAAGCACCGTCAACTCATCGCAACAAAATAACTGGAAGCGAGATTTTCTGCTTTATCTCGATATATTCTAACAAAATCAAAAAAAATTTAATTAAAAATTGTAATCGCTTATGCCTGAACAACTTTAGGACGCACATTAGAAAAATATCTCGTATTACCTGTGTTAATAACACATGTTGTGTAGTAAAAACAACCTGAATGAAAAAATCAGGTCGTAAAAATGGCCGTTGTTAATATCAAACCGGAAGATCCCAAAAGCACAAACTAACCTCCGAGAGTGTACAAATAAAAATTCATCGTTCGGAGCGTTCCCGTTCGTGGATGAGCCTCCCAGTCATCGACTGTAGCCCACAAAATTCTCTGTGTGTGGTATGGGCTCCAAAGGATCACAAAAAACAAGCACACCACTCCTTTAAACCGCCAAACATGTATTTAAATGGAATATAATTATTCGATCAACTAAATGTTCTTACCCAGCATTCTAACGATGGATCTCCGTGACTGCGTCTGGATTCTCATTGTTTCACTCGAGGATGATCCCATCCGCATTTGACCGATATTAGCGCGTCGGGGTACTTTGTTATTCAATGTCCATCCTATGAGCGAATACAAAACGGCCAAAACACCCACCGGCAAGATGTAGAATACGGATACAGAAAACACAAACAAGATGACAGCGGCCCTCTTGTTATCAACCAAGGAGCACCAGGCTGATTCTGGAAATCACGATCAGAAGGTCATGTCAGACACCAAGTAAGTTAAGGTTAGAATTACCCGCCATATCGCAACCAGTGTGTGGGTTCTTGAGGTAGTTGATCGCGGAGAACGACCAGAAGGGAAAAGCGGAGGCAAACGCTGACAACCAAATTACGGCTATGGCAACTTTCGGTCTGGTCAGGGTGGAAAACCGTTGCATCTTCATTGGATGGCAAACTAGGAAAATAAAGGTCAGACAACATAGCTCCTCAACAGGTGGCGCTTCATCTCACTTGCAACGTATCGCTCGACGGTGAACGCCGTAATTGTTAGAATCGAAGCATTAGCTACAAAGAATACTATTGTGGTTAATAAAAACGGCGAGTGTGAATATAGACATTGCAAGTCGCGGTTTGGACCAATCAGTCACCCTTAAACCGGACTGAATCAGCTGAACTCGCGCAGCTGATCCTGTCTAGTCAGTCAGCAAAATCGCGATTTTTGCTGACTGATCGGATAGCTGATCAGGGTACCAGCGCGACTTGCAATGTCTATAATAGTTCCTTACTCGTCATTTCCATGAGCAGCGCCCGTCCTTTGCACACAAACTCGGGAAAGAAATACTGTAGAACGAAATTTGTTCACGGTAAGATCTTCATCCTCAGTCAAGTTCGACTTACCGGATACTGAGCCCAAACTTGATATAATTCCAAAGGTAATCCTGAAAATGGAAGTACTGGTTATAGGCGGTAGCATCATTATTCTCGGAAGACCGGAAACGCATGGTGACCTTTTCATTTCAAGTTCAACATGTGCGCTTAACAAAATCATGCACGTGTTCAGCCTCAAAGAGAGCCAATTAGAAAATTAGGCAAATTTTGTTCTTTCTGACGTCTTTTAGAACAACAGGAGGGCAAAACCGTAGTTTGATCACGTTCCTGTTTTCAGAGCTCCTGGCACGGCCATTAATTGCTATCCCTGGAATGACAAAAGCACCAGAGACCAAAGAACTAATTGCTGTCAGCAGGACTCGTTTGCAAGAATGCGAAACTAAACACGCAAACCATATTGCAAACTTTTCTCTACGGCTGAAGGGTGAATACAGTTAATTATTGCATTACAGAGTAAATTTGAAGTGTGACATCAACGAGAGTCCTTCGCTGAAGTGGGTCACCAGCACTAGCCCATCCATTAAATTATCAGCAGGACGACTGCTCCCCACTGGAATCTATCAAGAAGATAGTTTAGCCGGAAACATTAGTTATCGGCCAAGAGGAAACAATTAGCTTTGCCGCCGGAAACTGCCTTGACGACAAGATAATGAAAATCACTGCAAGTAATCATGGAATGATTTCACATCGGAAATCGCTCAATCTGACCCCATTGAAGCCGTGTGGGCGACAGCGGAAGAGCCCGAGTTCGCCGGACATCGAATCTACCGCTATTCTTTAGTTACAAGCTCTTCAAAGTAAAAATTTTAAGTTCAGTCCACCCATCGAAACATTACTGAATTACCTGTTTTTTTTTATTCTACTTTACCAGATTTGGTACAATTTTTAAACCGGGTACTCCGACCATAGCCGGAATAAAATGCCTCAAATTGATCATCATTATAACCGACATGTCCAATTTACGTTGTTTCAAGAAAATAAGACTTGGCATGTGAATTAGTTAGAACGGGATCAAATGGCACCACTGACGTGAAACAAAATATTCCACTTGTCTTTTTGTGACAAACTACTTAAATCATCACTGAAATTTAGAGACGGTCTTTCCAGCAAAATCTCCTGAAAATCTTGTCAAATCAACGTTGACCGCAATTAGTATTTACCGCTACCTTACAACAAAAACAATGCTTGCTGACGAATGAGTGCCGTTACGATAACTTAGAAAGAACCCAACCGAGCTCCGGACTTCTGACCCTGCTCAAAAACAAAAGTCTTCGGGTCACCAGCAGACATTTTCGCATGACATCGGTGCAATTGTGAAGACAATGAATAAACTCACAGTTTTGATTATTTTTCTGCGATCAAAACCTAACATCTGGGCGTCTGGGACACACTAATTTAGATGTTTCGTATTGACAGCAACATAAGATCACGCCGAAGGCAGCCGACAAGATCAAAACGGAACACAACCAGAGATTTGATCAGCCCATATATTAATGCGCTAATCCGCAAATCAAGTCGGGATTTTCTAAAAGCTTCACTTACCAAATAATATCATCAGAAAATCGGAGATTGCCAGGGAGAAGAGATAATAGTTGGTCGTGTTGTGCATGTACGCATTCTTGTATATGACCATGCAGGTCAGGATGTTGCCGACGATGCCGCTTACAAACAATACTGGATACAGAATAGAGATTGGAACAGCCATTCCCAACGAATATTGTTTATGTCCCAAAACAGAAGCTATGTAACTTTCCTTGTCGAAGGTTTCATTTCCGTATTCGACGCTGGTGCAGCTTGCGTTATCCAAAGGTGACGCTCCCATGACCTTTTCAGGAAAGTTGACTGTGGCCCAAACACAAGTGTTTCATTACAAGAGACAGTCAAATGTTACTAAAAATTCACGTAAACACAAAAAACCGAAAATTATCGTAAGATAATTTTTTTCTACAAGGAAACAAGTCGGTGAATCTCCTGAATCACTTACCAGATGTCAAGAAAAATTAGTAGGCAGCTGGACCGTGTCGGCAAGAGAGCATTCCTTCTGCCCAGCCGTCGTTTCCCATGTTGGAACTTCGACGTTCAGTGTATACGAGTTCCGGTGGCTCGATTCGTCAGGACACATAGGAGTACGGATCTCCCCGCATCGCTTCCTCAACGGTGCAGCAGTTACGGCACTTTGGCTGATCTGACCAATATGATGCATTTCCCTCACGGAAAGGCAACTCATCTTGATTTTTAACAAAATATACTCTCCGTGCCCTTAATAAAGCTTCCTCTCACTCTTTGATATATTAGCAAATGTTGACCAAAGAAAATGGAGACTACTACTAAATTAAACAAGCGCGCTCATTGATCCAGATTTTATACGATGATTTCATACTTTGCGGTCGATGTGGCGGTTTGAAATTGAATCTTCATTCGCCCTGCACATATATATGTGCTGTTTTCGGAGAGGCTTCGACTTCATTATTCATACAAAAACGCAAGTAAATTTGTATTAATGTTGTAATTTCACCTTTCAAACACCCCTCATGACCTTTGGCTCACCTTAAAATTTTTTCTAGCCGACTTCTCTCTACCAAACACAAAACGAAATGCGTCCACATCTGCTTCAAAAACGAGGATAAAATTAATTTTCGTCAAAAAAGTACTGCGGCGTTATTCAGCCAATCCTTTGTCAGTTGTCCGCCTATTTTAGCTATTCTCCAACAAAATTGCATCAAGAACCTCAGTGAAAATTTATGCAGCAAGTTTGCTTGCAATGGATTTCATTTCTCGATAAAACTGAGTTTACCAAATTATTAAACCACTTTCATTGGAATAAAGAGCACGGAACCCAGAAAAACCGAAACATAATCTCCATCCATACAAAATGCATGTAGCTTACAGTCAGCTGGTTTTCGTTGATGACGCCCTTTTTCGAATTTCCGACAGCTCGTCATAAACAGCATTCCTGGTTTTTTCGTCAACTTCAATCTGAAAAGCATGTCATACTCCGATTGAAACCAGATTGTCCAACGTCAATCATACATGTTTAAATTCCAGATACGGTCCTGACCAAGAAGCTCTCGTAAAAATTTTGTCGTTGGGTTTCAGATCAGCCGGATTCTGGCGCGTCAGCCACATCTACAAGAAATAAGGCTTATTTACCGTGAAACTTATTCCAAAATTCAGCTTTTACTGCGTACCAGGCCATATGTACCGGCATCTGTCGTTAAAGTGAAGCTCCTAATTATGATTCGAAGCTGAAAATATAAATGCAACTGAGCGAACATATCGCACCTACGGACTTATTTTCGAACTCACTAAAGAGCAAGACTTACGAAAAAGAACAGCGGCAAAATTAGACTCCAAAACCATTTTGGCAAAATGTTATCCGTCATATTTGTCATAACCAACCTAAACACTGCTTTTTAAAATGTGGAAAATATGGACTAAATAATCAGGTAAACTACCCCGGACAGACTGCATGCGAATAAATTCCACGCCAGTTCATCTTCTCGTTCAGGATTGCGCTTATGATGTCGATACACCGTTTGGACGAGGCATATGCATCTTTTCTACAATCAAACATATATTGGTAAGGTCATCCATGTTAAAACTGGTAATAAAAACCGGATACCCCTGGAGACATGCTATGTCATTGGGATCGAAAGCGCTCTCTACCGCTGATCCCGAAGATGTCCATATCAATTGAGATTTGTTGTCCGACTGACCACCAAGAAGATCATCCAGCTCTTCAACCTAGAAAAAAACAGAAGATCCGGTACAGTATAGAAAAAGATGTCGTTTCCGGAAGCATATGCCCTAAGGCGGTAAGCTGACCAGAAGATAATGCCCGTAGACATTTGTGGCAAAAGTGACAGGAAGGCCATCTTTAGTTAACAAATCCTTTTCCGTTTCTAACATTCCTTCTCCAGTGAGAAACATGTGAATTCCCTTTCTGTGCCAAGAACATGTCTGATTTTATAAACGGGTGCAAGTTTCCGAATTTAACAACAATTCTGATCACTCACCCTGAAAATACTCCTTTAAGCACATTCAACCAACGTACTCTGCTTTTCGGCATTATTCCAGCGTTGAGGAACAAAAAATCAATCCTTTTGAATCTAAACATTACTCCTCTGATGACCATTTCAAGAAAAAAACAAGTCTTTGCAAATATTTTACTTACTTTTTATGAATATCTTCTGCTGCCTTGAAGACCGAGGAGCAATCACCAACATCTAACAGAACGGTCGAGCAGTCCGAATCAGGAAACCTCGTTTGCATTTGCTTCAAAAATGTCTCGAGCTTCTGGGGAGAGCGACCAGTGATGCACACCCGCACATTATCAGCCAACAGTTTTTCCACAATTCCGGAACCAATTCCACTATAACGATAAACATGATTAAGACAAAGCGACTGAATACAGTCCTACAGCATACGATTTGACGACCATTCGATTTAGAATGAAAAACCGAAACTTCAAAAGCACAACACAATTCTTTCTCACCCACAACCTCCGGTCACTACTGCCACTTTTTGATCAGAACGCATCTTTCAGGTTTCCGGACTCAATATATACTCTTCGAAGAAACTATCGAACCACCAACACAGGAACAAGGACGGTTTCCGGTTCGAAGTGAATGAACTGGAAATTTCTTTTCGAAAAGATCAATCAGCTGTTCTTTTGGAATTTGAATACCACATGAGCCTTCATAGGGCTAACGGAAGTTCACCACTTGGACCGCCCAAGGGGGCAGGGGGTTAATAGTTGGTCGAACAATCCGTCCTGCTTTGAACCAAACACAAAAGCGACCATTTTCCATTCGCGCAACAACTGCCTAGAGTAAACTGACGTTCTCCAATTTTCATCTTGATTATTGATGATCTTGTTGCTCAACAAAAGCCACAAAATTTGATGGAGCCGTACAGACTTTGTCAGAAATCTTTTGATCCGCAGAGTGAATTGTGAGGAGACATTTCCACGCTCATTTCCAAAACATTCGCTTTTGAAACCGGATATGCCTCTGCGTTAATGCTCGAGTCATTTAATCAACTTTCGTCATTTTCTGGATCCTATCTCTGTGAGCGTTAATCGCTGTTGGTTGGATCCAAGATGCCAGCTCGCAAAGAGGGTGAGTTGATGGATGAACTGGAAAATCACCCATTTAGATTTTTTGGCAGCAAATAACCTGTCCACCTGAGTTCAGGCTCTGTAATTACGCGACCTATCTTTTTCATTTGACGTAGTGATAACCACTGAGTTCAGATATTCATTCAATAAAAGAATGATGTCACGGCAGGCTCTTGAAGTTGTGCAGTCCGTACACCTTATGAAAAGTTGTGGTGATCTCTCGCACCAGCGTATTTATTTCCAGCCTCGCAGGTAGACCTTGACTCTGATGTTTACCATGAATACAGCGACCAAAGCATCATGTCATTTCCCACCGTTTTTTTGCGGAGTCTCTTCGGTGCACTGATTATTTCTGTTTGAGGTGATTATTAAATCGCTATCTATTCGCGAGGTTATCCTGAATTTTGAGTTTTATTGTGCTCGCTTACACCATAACCCGATCGTAAAGTAAATATTAAAACCATGCCTGCAAAGGTAAACTCTCAGAAAGTTCACTGATTACGAATCCAGCAGAGCCATCGTTCTGCCTGCAAATCTCGCGCCTGAGCATCTCTTTACGATTTTTGATTTCCAGACGCCCATCGAGCACTGGAACTCCTTGAGGAATATCAACAGAAATTGACTCTTCCTCAGGACCAGCAGCTGAAGCAAGCACTCGAGCAGGTGATCAAAATTTTCAAGAGCTCACTCTTCCAGGCTCTTCTCGGTGAGTGCATCTTTTAATTAACTCAAACTTCACACTGATGCCTGTTCTGATTTTGCTGTTTTTGATTGGGCAGATATTCAAGAGTTTTACGAAATAACTCTGTTGAGTGACTCCAAGACGGTCCAGCAGAAGACTCAGGAAGCTCAGCTAATGAGCACCAAATTTCAAAAGCAATCTCCATTTGGTTATCGCGCTGATTCACCAGGCCAGGGACACGATTCACTAAGCCACTCTAAAGTCGGACGAATTGAAGAGCGAGCACCGGAAGCTGGAGGAATAACTGGACATCGATCTGGAGCAGACGATTTACTTCTATCGACTGCCTCATCTCATCATTCCCTTCACCAGTCTACCGCGCAAACAGCGAATAGCCACATGGGGGCAAGTCAGTCGAACAAATCATCTCGGGATGAGAGTACTTCTCATCTGGGAAACAAATTAGGAGGCTCAATGGAAAATCCTCGATCGCCTCCTTACTTTCAAAGTGGTGCTCCTTCTCAGGTAAAAATTGGAAATCTGCAGGAAAAATCTTTCTGTGGGTTTTCAATAATTTTCTATTGCCGTTTAGAGTGGGGCAAATGGCAGCCTAAATCGAAGTGACAAGTATCTTCACTCTTCTTCGCTCATGAACAGTCCAAATCAAAGTGACCGCAACAAAAACATTGATCAAGAATATTATTACGAAGACATCATCCTGGAAAGGGTATTTAACTTCCATGATAGTAGTTGCACACTTTTATTGAAGCTTATGTTCACCAGGGCGTTACCGGGTTGGGATTCTCCATATCTGGTGGAAATGATAACCCGCATTTTGCCGACGATCCATCGGACGTTAGCATTTACATATCCAAGATCACTGATGGAGGTGCGGCACAGTTAGATGGAAGAATGCGGGTATGTTCTGGCATGAATTATTCCTGTATTTCTGCTTGACTCTATCTTCGCAGGTTGGTGATGTTGTTTTGCAAATCAATGACGACGAAGTAGTTGATGTTGAACATCAGACTGCGGTGGAAGCTCTGAAGAGGTCTGGGAATGTTCTTCAGATTCGTGTTAGAAGGCCAAAGCCAACGCTACATCGGTTCAACATTAGCAAAGGCAATCGTGGTGAGTTTCTCACTATTTACCGGAAGTTAGTTGTGGCTGACTGAATGGTATCCGAAAATAAAAAAGATAAGAGGTTAACTGATAAGAAATTGTTTGAACTGATCAGCCCATTTGGTTAGTTTGCTGTTCTGCCTTCCTCTTGTTTTAACCATCCTTCTATTGGACTAATTTTATTCGTTTGGCTTTTTCGTAATTTGCATGGCATTCTAGCCTCGGAGTAATCTCAATCACCCCATAGTAGTGTGTTGATTTTGGTCATCGCGAATTCCATCGTTTTTGTCTTGAACCAGGTTTGGGAATCTCCATCGCTGGCGGCGTTGGCAATGAACACATCGTCGGAGATACCGGAATTTATGTGACAAAAATTGTCGAAAAAGGAGCTGCGGCTATCGATGGACGTCTCAGGATCAACGACAAAATTTTAGCGGTAAGCACCAACATTTCCCAGTGACTTGAACGACCAGTAAATTATCTTGAATTTTCCAGGTTGGCGAAACAAGTTTGGATAACTGCCATCATGATGCAGCTGTCGCCGCTCTGAAGAATACTGGGGATTTTGTTGACCTCAGGATTGAACGATCTGCATCGCGATTTTTTCCTGACAATCTGAGTGAAGTGCCAACTACTCCTTCGATTGCGTCGCCAGTTAGTGCCTCATACAAGGAACTGTCATACCAACCTGCCTCTTCAAACACTGCTTCACCACAACGTCATCGTACCAGGTCCTCGACTAGAGCAGAACCCATTGAGAGTACAGATTTTACATTTGCTGCGCCGATAGCCGCAATGGAGGATGTGAACCACGATTTATCGCGGTAAGTTCTGCTGAACTTGACTCAAGAAGTATATAGGAATACTGCATTGGTTTAATCGGGGATGTTTTCTGTTTTCACTGTAATTCAAATTAGGCGGTGCTAATGATGATCTCTTCCGGTACGTAGAGCGGTTTATCGATGAAGTGATTATTGGGTGGCCGCAAGTGCCATTGACATGGAAAAGAAATCATTGTGGTTCCACTCTGGTCAGGTCCACTCATCGCAAGAGCGATACTGGTGTAGCTTATAGATACGCAATATGTAACCGGTTTATAGTTTTCCATGCTGCTCTCAGATTGCGGCCTATTCGGTGGCTGTCATTATAATTCTCTCTGCGATCGACCCTCTATTTTAACTGCAATATCCCCTCCCGCTCTCTCTGCTTATTTCGACTGCATCTATATTCGAGTCATCACTCTGGCGTGTTAATAATCGACTACTGTTGATCTGAATGGGTTTCCGTTTTCAGTGATGTGCGAAGTGTTGTTCTCACCAAAGGAGCAAACGGACTTGGATTTAATATTGTTGGGGGAGAGGAAGGACAGGGAATCTTCATTTCGTTCATTGTTCCAGGAGGGAGTTGTGATCTGAATGGCCAGCTACGCCAAGGTTTGATTTTGTATTCATTAGATTGGCTCATTTGATCTAACCTCCGTCTCATCAGGAGATCGTATACTAAGTGTCAACGGGATAAATCTTCGTCATGCTACTCATGAGGTTTGTATTCCATTCCGTGACTTGTTTATTAATCTCTAACTCATTTTGCTTTTATGAAGGAAGCAGCGGAGGCGCTAAAGAACGCCGGGCAGAATGTTGTTATCTTGGCGCAGTATCGCCCTGATGGTGAGTGATTAAAAAATCCCACTTTGGTAGAACATCCGTTTCGGCTTTCAATTTCCCATTTTACAAACCGTAACTCTCCTTAGTCTCAAGGTTTGCCTCTTTGAGTAACTATTCGCATCTGAACGTTTTATCGATTGATTTTGACCTAGCTGCTTCTTTTTGCTTGAGTTAGTCCTTAATGTCGGTGGAGGCAAACTTGAACTATCCTCCACTTCGGAAGCAGCTAGTTCCGCACTGTAACGCGCACGTTTCTCCAGTTCTCTAAACACCCATGAATAATTCTGGAACCTGATTTTCGATGTAGAATATTTTTGAATCCGTAATTGTTGAACTACATCCGGAACGTCGCGAGTTTGCATAAAGTGGATTGCTGGTAAAATTGACTCATGGTGATTAATTATTGATCTTTCCCGGGCTATTGATTTTTCTCCCGTCAGCGTCGAGTTTGGAATCTTTTTTGTCCCAATTAATAGAAATGAGTAGGAATCGTGGTTGAGACATCACGCCCCACTGATTGCAGCTGTTATGACAAGAAGCGGGATTGGAATTTCGGCACGCACATTCTTGCTGCTTTTAACCCCGAAACGCTCTCTGTTGTCTCAACATATCGAAATTTTCGAAATCAATCCAGGAAAGCATAGTATTTCTTGTTAGTTCACTAGTGGCCCAGCATGTTTTTGTGTCTTTGTTACAGCATATCTAATGTCATGGTGAGACTTATTACTTCCGCTGAAGCCTTAGTGATGATCACAATATCTAATGATTTTTTTCCACTCCAGAATAAGTTGCACTACAGAAATCTAACCCTATTTCTTGTTGCAGAATATCGTCAGTTTGAAGATAAAATCCAAGAGCTAAAAGACAGAATGATAAGCTCAAGTCACGCCAACTTGCGACCGTCTCTCAAACGCTCTCTTCATGTCCGGTATGTGTTTCGGAGTTACGAAGTGTTTCATGGTCGAAAACCGAGTTAATCTTTCAGAGCCCTATTCGATTACGATCCCTCGCGCGACAGTGGTCTTCCCTCCCGCGGACTACCCTTTTGTGTAGGGGACATTCTACATGTTACGAATGCTAGTGATGACGAGTGGTGGCAAGCGAAACGTGTTGTGGCGGAAGGCCATGAAGAAGGACTTGGGATAATTCCAAGCAGACAGCGGTAGGTTTATTTGTCTTCTGGCATACAAAGAACCTATTTCTGATTGTTATTAAACAGGGTGGAACGTAAAGAGAGAGCTCGGCTTAAGTCGGTAAAATTCGAAGGACCAAATGACTCTGCCAAATCCGCAAGTACAAGCACACTAGACCGCTTAACCGGGCGGAAGAAAGAAAAAGATAAGGATAAGAATGTAGCCGGCGGAAAGAAATTTGGATTTTTTAAAGGAGGCAAAGATCAGAGTGGAGACGATACAAGTGAATCTGAGCGTGAGTTTTCATCTTATGTTTCTGTTCAAGCGTATGCCAAATTGGTTATTTTTGCAGGCCCTGAAGATAGAATTCCTTCCTATGAGCCTGTTGCATTTGAGCGTTTAAAATATGTTCGCCCAGTTATTGTTATGGGACCATTCAAGGACCGAATCAACGATGATCTTCTCGCAGAATTCCCTGAACGTTTTGCTTCATGCGTTCCTCACACCTCCAGACCAAAAAGGGATAACGAAGGTGAGTTGGAACTGAATTGAGTTCATGGGAAAAGGAAATGTGAGATTCGAATTTTACAGTTGATGGACGGGATTATCACTTCGCAGAATCTCGAGAACAACTGGAACGTGATATCCAAAATAATCTCTTCATCGAAGCAGGGCAATACAGTGATAACCTTTACGGAACCAGTGTTGTTGCTGTCAAGGATGTCGCTGAAGCGGTAAATTTTTTCTCTGACTTTTTTGTGGATTGCGCATATCGGGGAAATCTTTGTTGACAGGGAAAACACTGCGTTTTAGATGTCAGCGGAGCAGCTGTGAAAAGGCTACATAACAATAACATGTATCCAATTGTACTATATGTGAAACCGAAATCTGTGGATTCCATTCTCGAGATGAATCGGCGGATGACGGAAATCGAAGCCGAAAAGAGCTGGCAAAAATGCATCAAACTAGAGAAAGAATTTGGACATCTCTTTACAGCTGTGGTGACAGGCGACACGCCGGAAGAAATATACAACCGCGTCAAGGATGTTATTTACCGGGAAAGTGGAGAAAAAGCCTGGATACCCAGTAAAGAAAAACTGTAGGAAGAACTTGTTTGATCGGGCATTGTCCCGTTTATAAATCTTATTTTTTTGCTGTTTACAATGAACTCTCTCAGTCATCTCTTCTCATGACCTTTGTTTCTAATGTATTTTATGAAGGCAGCAAGCAATATTTGTGATCATTTTTGACTGGATTGAAAATGTCTGCCATGATGATGCTAGTTTATGGTCAATTTCTTCAGTTGAGTAGAATTGAGATGTGAACACTCGCGATATGAAAAAGCTTGAGAATAATGAGGTTCCGTTTTTTACAAAATGTATTAAAATTTTACAAGGAGAAACTTGTTGGAAACGTACGTTAGAATCTCGTTGATATACTCTGAGCTGGACCACCATTGGAAGGTGCAACTTCAGTGTGGCTGTTGTCGGAAGTAGCAACCTGAGCACTGTCACTTGGATGTTCTTTGAGATAGGAGGTCTCCAAATCTGCCGCGTCTATTGAGCTCTTGAGCTGTGACATCTCCGTTTCGACGTCAAGATGTTCTTCTTTGACAGCCTTGATTGTGCCCCCCAACTTTGAATTGGTTTTTTCAAGTTTTGTCAAGATGCGCTCTTGAAGTTTGTTTTCTTCCTGAAGGGTTGCTTCGATTTGAGTCAGATGCTGTTCCACGGCTGTTGTGGCAGATAGTTTTTGCTCGTTTTGCGATTCATGCAGCAGCGTGACCTCGGCTAGTTTTTTGTCGACCGCCTCTCGGTCGGCCAAGAGCTTTTCGTACTCGGCTTCACGCTCTTCCATTTCTTCCTCCATGTCCTCATTTTCTTTTTCGGTTTTCTCGATATCCGCAGTTAGTATCGTGATTTTCGCCTGATATTTCTGGTAGTCATAACGAATATCTTGGAGTTTTTTGCGGGCTGCTGCTTGTTCCGACATTGACATTGTGTTGGAATCGACCGTATTTTCGATATTATTCTGATTAGTTGTAGAGGAGAACATGGTCTGATTTTGCCAATACGGGCTCATTTCGTGGGATTTCTGTTGTTCCGCATTCCATGCTGTGTAGAGTTTTGAGCTGACTACTGCAATAAAACCGAATGCCGCACAGCCAAGGATGTTTGGTCCAATAAGATGCAGCTGATCGAAAAAGAAATTTGTGACACCATTAAGAAATCCCGCAGATTCGAACAGAACTTCTTCGGCCATTTTGTCTGGATGAAAATTTTGGCGATTAGTCAGAAGTCAGCCGCATAGCACATGCTTCAAAAAACAGCATCATGTTGCTAAGCTCAAGCGACATCGCGCTCTCCTTCGTAACTTTCAATCAATAAACAACTCTGCAGTAACATCACGGTCAAGTTGAATCTTTACGTGGTTCTAATAGGAATCAGCCCCCTGATTCCAGAAGGCTACCTGGGAAAATGGGATTTCAATCGGAAATTTCGCGTGGTGACCTTTTTAAGTCCCAAAACCGATCCAGTCTAACAGGATCATGCAAAAAATCGCGCTTGACTGGTTTTTGAATTCCTTGTTTATGAAAGGGAGTGACCACCTATGTAGTTTGACGCAAATATCTGTAATGTAGACGAAGATCTGAACTGTAATTTGAACAAAGAGATTGGAATTTGGAACAGGAGCCTTTCAATCACAACATCATGGCAAGCCCCCCCACACCACCACCTTATAGTAGCGCAGTGGTTTCCAAGGGGGTGAGATCGCTAGCATGCTCGATCAATTTTCAGTTCAGGAAAATTTCGAAACATCAACATAACGACAATTACAAATTCAGAAGAAGCTTTCGCACCTTTCTCGAGAAGCCAGATTCGGAACTTGATTCAGAATCAGAAAAGAAAGATGCCAGGTAAGGCTTGTTTCCTATTGTTCCGAGTCCATTGCACTATCATCTGAATATCTGTTTATTTGTGTGAAGTCTCATTTATCTGTGTGTTTATGTGCTTTCAGAGGAACGAAGGAGGGTTGATTCTCGCAGGGATGATGGGAGAAGAGATGCTGTCGACCGTTCTGGTGAACGAGACCGTAAGCGTACGAAGAGATCTCGAAGCAGATCTGTTGAAAAACCTCGATCTCCTGACAGAAAACGTGGTCGACGTTCTCCTTCCCCGAAGCGAGAAGAATCTAGACGTGTGGACAGAAAGCGACCTGTAAGGGATAATTCAAGATCACGTTCACGAGAAAAGCGGGATCGGGACAGAGATCGAGAGCGACCACGAAGCTCCAAGGTACCTTATCAACGGATTTTACAGTTAACTTCAGGAAATGTTTTGCTGCTACTTCATGCGTTTTCGTCGTTTCGCTCATTTTTTTGTGTACTGTCAAATCTAAAACCTAATGATTTTCAGATTGCGCAAGCCGAACTAGGAGAGGCCACTGTATTCTCCACCCCGGACCTGAACGATATTGATGATGGCGACGATGTAGCGCAGATTATGGGCTTCACCTCGTTTGATACAACGAAAGGGAAGAAAGTAGCTGGGAATGATGTTGGAATGGCCAGTGTTGCTCTGAAGAGGAAATATCGCCAGTATATGAACAGACGTGGAGGATTTAACAGGCCATTGGATGCTGTGTCCTAGTTCATCAAAAAACAAAGGTTCGATGAATTGTTGTTGAGTTATTCCACTTCATTATTTAATCACGTTTATCTCTCACCATTGAATTTATTTATTGTTCATCTTGTTAGTTGGTGCAACCGAATACAAGCGACGTAAACTCGCAGAAATTTGAGAGAACTGTAAATTGCTCGTGGTGAAATATAAACGAATCAAAATAAATGTGTGTGTGGCTCGGGATCAGATATTTGGTATCCTTTAACGGATATTTATTCTGCCGTTCGCGAGTGAGTTCAAGATTTCAAATTTAAACGGCTATCACCGATGAGTTGTAGTCGAATGGTCATCTCTGGAATAGATGTCCATAGCGAGCTTTCTGTACTTCCGGATGGCAGTAGCTGACCATGGTCTTCATGCTGCATTGTTTTGCACAACATTCTGAAAAGATTCCAGTTGGTTGGTCGCTGCTTCTTCTTTGCATGACCGTGAAGTCGCCCTTTGTTCGGGACATTTCTTCCGACATGTATGGCAACTCGTCCGAAGATTCCGCATCCACGTTGACTGATTCCTCTTCCGGTTTCCAGAGCGCCTGACGACGACGACGTCTTCTGCCTATGGAAATCGACTTTCAGTACGGTAATGCGTCACATGAATGACGTCCCCATTTATGTTCGTTTTTTTTTTCTTGTGGTTAATGAGAAAAGCACCATAAAACATGCCGATCCAAAAGGTCATATGCCATGTCATCGATTACAATACGCCAGCTTTGCAAATTACCTATCGTCATGCCGTTGGTGTTCTCGTTGTATCTTCCACCACACAATGTCCGCAGCATGTCTGTAATAAAAAACGTCGTGCAAAAAGCGAGAAAAAACTGCGTTCTTTAAAATGTAAATTCACCGGCAAGTCTAGGTCCACACGTAACTCCTCTGCCCGGAGCTGATACTTGGGGAGCTCGTTTATCGGCGGTCAAACCATTCTCTCCATCTATTGCATCAGTTAACTCTTCGGCGAATTCCATCGCGTGCAGTTGGCAGAAAAGCAGAAAGACTACAGAGAATACGCGAATAAAGGCATGAAAAAGTTTGGGCCTCATTTATAACGAAACAAATAATTAGATGAGTTTTACAACATGTAGTGGTTGCTGAACATTTGACCGAGAAGGAACTGTGTGAGAGCATGAAAAATCAGATTAACGTCGGTTTGTTACCGGCTTTTATAGCGGATCCTCCTGCCCAGGCAAATGTCTTTTACGCGGCAAAAAGTGCCGGAAAATGATTACCTGTCGTAGGTTTCAATTTTCACGTCCCTCCTAAAAAGGTCCCTCGTAAGGAAAAACACACGAGTACGATGCGGACGTAAATGAGGGAGAGCGGAAGTAATAAGCAAGCTTGTGCAAATTGGGTTGGGCGACCTGGGTGAGCTGTCTAGCATTCACAGAATTTTACATCCTTTAGTATTCAAACCCCCTACTTCAGCAAAAACCATCAATTTATCGTAAACATCATAGATTTAATGCGTGAGTGTTTTTTCGGTCTCCTTTGCGGGAATCTCCACACTGTCAATGAGTGCAAGTGCATCGTCCTTTCGAAATAAAAAACAACTAATGTACGTAGTGCTTTTTTATGCGTAAGATAATTTTATTATTTATCCAATAATCCACACAAGCAGATTGTTGTTATATTTTATGCTATTTTCATTATTTAATCCAGACATAAGATGAGACACGTGTTGGGTGGGTTGGCCCGAAAAGGTTAGACATCTGCGATCCACCCAATATAAGGTCACTCTTAAGTTACTGTTGTCGGTGGGAGATGTCATCAATCCCAAATTTCAGCAGGTCAATCCTAGAAATATAATCAGCAACACGTCCTGGTATTATACGTTGGTTGATCTCAATTGATGACGGCGATACATGCGTTTTGTAGTCGATCTGATAGCGATCGTTTTTGCTTCCGGTATTCAGTTTTGTTGACTCGACCCGGTCATCCTTTCTCATTTTTTACTGTTGACAATTAAAAGTCGATCATCAAAAGGATGTAGCAGAAAGAAAACAACCTCAGCTGATTTTCCGATCGAACACATTCCTAATTGTCAACCTTTGGTGACGGCGGATCTTTCCTCAGTATTTTTTTAATGAATATCCGCGTGCTACATATTCGAGAACCTGGCAGTAGTACTTCCGAAATGCATTTCAAAAAGGTCAACTGATGTCATGTAGCGTGTTGGTGTCGCAGAGAAGAATTCAATTTATTCAATCAAGCTCTGATTTATCTAATCCACTTGATCATGTCTAATAAATAAAACAATAAAACGCTTAGTACCAACATCAACAATAAAAATTATAATGAAGGCCACTCAATTCTTTCTATCACAGGCACCATCCCCAAATATTTGGGTGAACACGTTATTGAACCGAAAGTACAAAATTACGAGCATCTTCAGGAAATCGGTATTCATCCAAGCCGAATGGCGGTGCAAGGTGGCTCCACGTTGCATTAACACTTCAGCTCAGCGTAGAATTTCGTGGATGTATCACAGTTCCGCATCAGGTGAGACTAATTAAAATGGACCCGATTCAACGATACCCTCATCGTCGGAAACTACGCAAAAGCACGAGAAAAAGCACGGAGACACATTGAGTAACATGCATTTCAGAAAAAGTGACGCTAACAATAAATTCAACTAATTAGAAAACATGTACTCACTTTCGTAACCGGCGTTTTCATGGATGCTCGAAGATGGTCCGGGATCGTTTTCCCGGTTTTCCAGCACGCACAGAAGACACTGATGTATGCATATGTATTGTTGCTAAAAATATCAAACGATAAACAGAAGACTGGATTACGCTGAAATGCGATACTGAACATGGAAATGAATCTAATCAGTTACCTCTGTTTGCACCATCCAAACACGCTCTTTCCGCATCTCAACAACCATCCCAAAAATATCAACAGAATCTTGTGTTTTAATTTGTTGCAATAGCCGGTCTAGAACGACGAAGGTCCCTGATCTCCCTACACCGGCGCTGAAATTATGTCAAAACTAATGTCAAATCCGTATATTTATACCAGTTTATACTCTAACCTGCAGTGTACAACTATCGGCTTCATGTCAACGGGTACTCGCTCCCGAAATGCCCTCACAAATTTTATAAGTGTCTGAGGTCTTTCGGGTACACCGAAATCAGGCCAGGCTTGAAAAACGAATTGCCGGATACTTCTGGCCGGTTCATCCTGGAATAATTCTCAGTTAAATCAGAAACGAATTCAATATCGATATCAAAGCTTCGTACATTCATCTGAACACGAAATTCTCGTATTGTCCAGTCATGCGTCTGGGTTTCGTTCATCACGATGACTTCGATGTTTCCATAAATAACCGGATCAGTATCATACGGCCAGTAATGGTCACATTTCTCCTACACATTTCCAAAAAATGTAAAACTGTAAATGCCATCAAACTGGTATAACATTGTCTTACCCTGCCCTTTTCAACACATCGCGTCAGCATGACGATAGCACGACTATTCTGCTCCCAGACCATCCGCCAGAAATCATCTCGGGTACTAGGTAAGGGACCCTGCGTAACAATAAACTCGCGAGGTGAACTCTGACCCTAAAATAACTCCAATTAGAAAAATCGAAATGTCGCAATCTCATTATTTTCTACCGGTATGTAATTGGCATTGACGTAGTCGGATCCTGAAGAAGAAAATGCATCATTTAGCTAATTATCATGTTGATCAGTATCCAGCTATCTGGTAATCGAAGCAATAATAAATGAAATTCGTGCAAAACTAACCCTCTTCATCATCAGTTGGCGTAAGCTTGACCCGCGAATGGTCATAAGGCAAGATATTAGTGAATCGATTCTTCGCGCGATTTATCGGTAAATCAGCAGCCAGACAAGACTGATCTCTTCCAACATGCTTGAGATCCTGCAAAATTATGAATCAAATAATGCAACACTGAATGAATAAAAGTAAAATCGAACTCCAACCTCATATTCTTCTGAGAATTTGAAATCCGAATCAGCTGTCATCAATCTCATGTGTTCGGCAAATTCCTTCAGTTTGATTGGACGTCTGAAACCACGAAAAATAAGCCTGCAACTAGCAACTAATCTTTACAAATAACCCACGATTTATCCGGTAAACTCTCAGCAATCGAGATTTTATCATCCACTGTTTTCGCAACAGCCTTCCTTGCTCGCTTCACAAAAGGTCCCCAATTTTTCCGACGCATCATCACAAAAATGAACGTCAAGAATACAACCAGAACAATAGGGATGATTATCCCTAAAGCGATGGCCAGAGCACTACTACCATCGTGAAGAGCTAAAAAGCGGAAGTTAATTCACTGGGATTACTTAAAACGAGCCCAGATTAAACGCACCTAAAGTTGAAATTGGCTCGGTGTATTGAGTGTCCGTAAAAAGAGCATCCTGGCCGCCACCGGCTGAAAAAGCTCGAATTTTGACAAGATACTGTGTATTCTCCTTCAACGGGCCATTGCAGAAAACATCCGCAGACTTCTCGCAGTCCTCCTCATTTCCAATGACCACCCGCGCAAGTTCACCGCCAACAACTGACACCGACCGCAGAGTCCGATTTTCCGAGGTGAATGGATTGAAAAACTGTAGTGCCTGTTTAAGAAATTGTTGAGAAGAATTCGATTGATGGACAGAGAACCATGGTACCTGATACGGTGGCCATTTGCTGAATCCCTGGACCTCCTTCCATCCAAATGGACGACTGGATCTGTTTGTGTTCACACTTGGGTCTTCCGCAACAATAACCGTGTAATTGGTGATATCCCCATTAGCAGATGTGAAGAAATCGTTACTGAATTCTATGGTAATGGAATTTGGCGAAGAACTCAGTTTCACTGGTCGGATTGACGACCGTGATAGTACCGGGGCTGTAATGAACAGGATTAACAACCTTCTCGTGAATTTGCTGTTAAGAGACTTACCTCCGATGGGCATACTAAAAGAGCCATCTTGTGAAGGGCCAATACCAGCTTTGTTGACTGCGGCAATGCGAAGCGAATACGATTTTCCAGGGTTCAGCGTCAGCACATGAGTTAAATTCTTGCTGGGAAAGCTTATCTGGGTCCACGGGAGATCTGTGTTGCTTTCCTTGTAATCCAACAAATAATTTGTTATAACTCCGTTCGGGGCTTCAGGCGGGGCCCATTTCACACCAAGAAGGCGGTATGAAGGCAGGGGGCTCAACAGAAAGAGCCGCACTTTACCGGGTGCTATAGAAAAACCAACATTTTATTTCGAACTAATATGAACTGAATTGTTGAAACGAGGAGCTCCATTTTTTCGCAATAAGAAATTTTGGCGAGAAGAAATGCTTACTGTCTTCTTGGGTCGTGTAGAATCTTGTCAAAGCCGAGCTCCTCTCTGTTCCACTGAATGCAGCAACATATATTGAATAAATAGTGTACGGCAATAATCCGGTAAAAGTCCATGAAGTGGTGTTCGTCTGAACAGGCTCGCTGTTATTATACCCGACTTCATAATGCGAAATCTCTCCGGCAGGCTTTTTCCATTCAAACGAGATACTGTGGCTTGTGATTTTTGAGGCATTCAAATACGTCACATTATCCGGTTTCAACTGAACTTCAATAGATTTCCGGTCACTCTGGACAATTCCTCTTTCCGTCCATCCAAAAACCGTATACTTCGTCCCGGGGACCAAATCATCGAAATCAATCGTTTGACTTTTGCTGTCTCCCGGTAAAACATATTTCGGGGGAAGATCATTGACTTGAAATACATATCGACTGAAGATACTCCGTATGATGGGCCACGTAATTTGGTAGACGAGCTTGATGGATGTCTGGGTGACTTCCGCCGGTGGGCGATTAAAATTCACAACCGGTGGAACTAAAACGCAGATCAACATTAAACCATTTAAAATAAACAAATGAAACCGGAGACTGACCAGAGTCCACAACGACCGGAACAATATCACTCAAAAGGTCACAAACGTAAGATGCCACTCGAACCTCGTAGGTGGCGCCCAGATAGTCGACAGGAATGGACATTGTCACAATAGCTGAATCATTACGGATTTCCATGTCTCGAGGTGCTTGATCTTTTTGGTCGAGGTTCACCAGACTGACGCGGTAATATTTTGTCGTGTTGGACGGACGCGAAAGCTGTAATATAAGCTTGACAGATGTGGCTCTCACTGACACAGCCAACGGTTTCAACGGACCTAAAAGAAGATCAGGTAATCTGTCAGACTGCATGGATGAGGATATCTGTAACGGCTTAACATCTCTGGTTTACAATTTCAAAAATGATATCCATCTAATCTTTGCAAAATCGTTTCGAATCAGATGTCGCTGAATTACTGCCACCGACCAGGTATTATCTCTTCGATTTTTCTTACGAGTGCATTGAAGTACAGGCAACGTTTCCACGCTTCTTTCGTCCTCAATAAATGTCCTCATTCGAAATGAATATTTGGCTCCCGGTTTGAGTCCTGTCACATTGAAACTGGACACACCGGCATTCGGGACGAGCACTGATGAATAATTGTTCGAAGGGAGCAAAGCATCATCCAGTCTGTTGTATAATATCTCGTAGCCTTGAAAACGTGTGTTTATTGGTTTTGACCAACTCAAAACAACGCTCTCGCTGGTCACAAGGCCCGCTTTGGTTGACAAATTGCTTGGTGGAAACGGATCTGCGGACAAGGTAACGCAGTTAATAAACGTCAATATTCAAGGTCACGCTGGCTGGTGTAAATTCATATTTGACATACATGTCAGTTTCTCAAAAGACATGGTTTCTTCCATGTCATTATGCAGCATCTTCAAGTAGATCGAGTATCGAGTTCCACCAAGTAGGTCCTTGAAGAGGATATGTTGAGCGTTTATCAAGCTTCCACCAACAACAACAGGATCTTCGGACGTTGCGCTGAAACGGGAGAATTATATTGAATTTCCAACAAATCCCAGAAAAAGCGGTTGCTAACTTGGCTTCCAAAAATCTAATCGTGTTATCTCCCGTCTGCAACAGAAGCTCTGGAGCTCCTTCGACAGCAATAACAGACACAATTTGTTGAGCACCTAAGAAACCGGTTTACATGCTTGGAAGATAAACATGAACACAGACGACGAAAAACATTGACAGAAATCTCAAAATCACACCTGTACGAAATGTTTCTCTGAGTGGTTTACTGAAGAGTACTGTATCGCCATCCACGATAAAAGCCTCCACAGACACCGTGTAAATAGTACCAGGTAATAATTCCCGAAATAAAATCTGGTTCTCGGTGGTGTTGATATATGACCGATCACTCAGCGAAGAGTTTATTGTAGCTCGATAGTTAGTCGCAACTACATTTCCGGATGTCCAGATAAGCTTCAACGTAGTCGGATCGGACTGCAGGCTGGAATCTTTCGGGCCGATCGGCGGAAACGGCCCTGTGGCAAAATACCGTTGAAAACCGGAAGTGACTTGTTAACCAAATAACGTACTGGTAGACGCCACGACGAAGCTTGGTTTGCTGGACCAATTGCCTCGCACACTTGCAAGAGAAAACGAGAAAGCATTTCCTGGTTCCAAATTCAAGAACTCTGTCCGAAATATTTTCGGTGACAAAAGCGTGCTGTTTGGTTGAATGGAAGAGTTGGCAGTCAGATAATAAGCATCGACGAAGCCTTCTTCCGGTGGCTCCCATGCTAATGATATGGATGTTTCCGTGGTCAAGTCGGCAAGTCTGCGAAAGTCTCTTGGACTATCTGGAACTAATAGAACAAAAATTTGAGTCAGAAGATTGACACAATCACATTTCCGCCTACACTGCACAAACGCGCGGCGCGCCGGTTCCGATTGAAGAGCGCCGTTTAGAGCAATTACTTCGATGGCATACTGCCCTCCCGGAATTAGAGGGGCGATCCTAATCATATTGTTCTCCCAATCCATCGGAGTTCCACGGGTCACATTTCCGGACACCGGCTCTCGTGTTAGCAGCTGGACACGATATCGGCTCACCGGACTGCCCAGAGGCGGCGTCCAGGAAACTACCGTCTCATTCGGGCTGGTAACATTCGCTTCCAAACCAGTAACCGGATTCGGACCTAAAATTCAACCATGATAACGAGAACACGGAATAGATTGTTGCGTTCTCAGCTTACCCGAAACAAAAGACCGAGTTAGGTCGAGTAACGGGAGATCATTGGCTATCACAGTAACATTGAACGACGTATCCGGGGGCAAATTCGTGAACACCGGGAACGTGTAGTTTGAAGCGGAATAACATTGCCGCTGAAGAGGTCGGCCCCCTTCAGACAGTACAAAACAATAGCTATCTTGGAAACGGGGTGGAGGGAGAGGCACTTCCGGTGGAAAAAGCGCCGATAGGAGAGCCCCTTCCGTGATAAATGTCTGCGGAGAAAGTACTTGTAGAATTTC
Source organism: Isohypsibius dastychi (assembly GCA_034696485.1). NCBI lineage: Eukaryota > Metazoa > Tardigrada > Eutardigrada > Parachela > Isohypsibiidae > Isohypsibius > Isohypsibius dastychi. The sequence continues at coordinate 1,730 of JAQIWT010000065.1, read as the reverse complement.
ACCCGATGAAACAGAACTAAGATCACTTAGATGAACGTCAAAATTTGATATATTCAAACTGTTTTCTAATTCAATTTTAGTCCAAGATTACATGACAACGTGCAATTAGCAGTTTGCGGTTACGTTTTTTCTTGAACAAAAAACACCATGAATTAGAACAACTCTACCCACCTGCAAAAACCACAAGAACAAGTACAGCAGCCGAAAAATCCATGGCTTCCGGACGTAATTACGCGTAGGCATTCCTCGATACAAATGTCGCGATTACCGCTGATCGCATTGTCAAAATCGTCTAAGCATATGATGCCTCATACTCTCCATGATACCGAGACGGTCGGCAATGATAGGTTGAATCTAGAGAAAGAAAAAAGCATGCTTCAGTTCACGTCATTGTTAGCATGAGAAGTCAAGTCGTGGTCAGCGTAACCGTGCGACTGTAACGGTGTGATAAAATATTAAAAGACAAACGCACAGAATGACAAAAGCACTGCAAATACTGCACAAAGCGTCTCCGTTGAACGACACAGCACAAATATCCGCTGGCATCGGCAAAAAAAGTATTTGGAAATTTTGAATTGACTGATAAGCTCTCATTTCATTGAATGTTCTATATTAGCAACCATTCAATCACGTTGTTGTATTTTGAGTTTAAGCGATGGGAAGAGAAAACAAGTAGTTCATCATTCACCATCTGGAAATGGTTTAACCAGATGTTGATTGAATTCCATTTATTTAAAACGCTCATCACTCGGAATGCAATCTTCACATCGGAGATATATTTGGGTCTTGTTTGATAGTTGACAGATTTCTAACCAAAGCAACAGTTGCCTCCCAAAATCGATTTGATGGACATATAACTTGACACGTTAAATTCAAAACATGGATTGAGACTTGAGAGATGGTTCACATGGTCAAAGATTCGTGACAAAATTCACTCAGCTGCACGGTTTACTCAGCAAATAATCACGCAAAATATGTACAAAAAATCACTCCACTCCAAACGAAGACGTTCAAATTGCAAATTGCCAAATTAACTCTGGAGCACAATATTTTGAAGAAATTTAACCAGAAAACAAACAATAACATCCAGCAAAAGCTTGACAAATTTTGGGCCATAAAAAGCTTAACTGCTTGATTTACCTTGTTAATTTCTAAATTAAAGATAAGAAAACATTTCTCAAGTAACCTGTGTTTTCAGCTGATTATATACTTCATCGCATTCCGGGCTGTTGTTAAGCCAGCATGTCCACGATACCATTTGTACAGCATCAATCCAAGCAATTACGACAGCTCGTACGTACAAAATATAAATATGACTAGAGGATTTTAATAATCTGCGTTCACAACCGCCAATTACAAACTGCATGAAAGGACTGGCTGAATTTTGAATTATCCAGCATGAAACTCAGACAAAGAACAGAAAGCAACATCAGATTTCAGTACAGTTCTGTGATTCTAGCAAGCCAAGCCTATCTGCATCTGACTACAATAAAAAATTTGAGACCAATAATGCCAACAATGAGTTTGACTGTTCAACTAGAGAAGAGGCAAAGAAGTCTGACGTACTTTGGACTAACTAACAGCTCATTCATGACCGATTGTAAGAGCAACATTTACTCGGGTTATCTCAGAACATCGAATACACACGATGAATATAGACATTGCAGTTCGCTGGCGAACCCTGATCAGCTATCCGATCAGTCAGCAAAAATCGCGATTTTGCTGACTGA
>JAQIWT010000064.1:0-41340 GCA_034696485.1 Isohypsibius dastychi | reverse complement strand
CGCAGACCGTTACGGCATTTCTTCTTTAGACTAACGGTCGAGAAAATCGTTACGGTGTGACCAGATTTTTGGTCGGGTTTGCGATCGAATTAGAATGATTCTTTAAAGTACTTGAACCCAAACGAGCTACAGTTCGCCGCAAGGTCCTCAGAAAGTACAGCAGGACCGCAGAAGAAGACGGATACAGGCCCACGCTTGTCCTGGTCGATTTTCTTGAAGATCTGCGGTTCAGAAACAATCTGATCTCTGATCACCAATTACACGCTATGAGGACTGTACCTTTGTCCATTCAGGCCGTCCTGGAATTGGCCGTGACCTTATCCCAGTAATCATATCTCGATTATGTTTCTCATAGAATACATCAAGCGCAGTCGTTAGTCCAAAAGCGTAAAGGTCACCCATCTTCTTCGCCCCTGTAACGTAGATCTGAATCTCAACAAATTTGTCCAGCTGGTTCTCTCTTTCTTGCTCCTGGTCAATCTGCTCGAGCAGTTCGACAAACCATTCAATGCTTCGCTGATTGTTGACCACCCAAATAAAGTTGACCTTTGAAAGAATCACTGAAGCACACGATTCAAAACTGTCATGTACTCAATGGCCGACCTTTTTCAACATTTGATGCCTCCCAGTATGCGGAGAAAAATGACGACCACAGTCTGGGCATGATACCTTATCAGCTCGATGACGGTACAGAATGCTTTGGAGGATCGAAGCAAAGGGGGTGACACCGATTCCGGCGCAGACTAGAACGACGTGCTCGCTGTTAAAAATCCGCCCAGTTGGAGTGCCATAAGCACCGTCGATATGCACCTGCCATAAAATAAGAATAAAGTTTAAAAAACCGAGGCTGGTACCCTTTCAAGTTTTACTCACTGGAACTTGGAGGTGCTTGATGGGCTTCCCTTTCGCAGACAGTCGTTTCTTTCCGAACACGGAAGGCTGAACGCGTTTCGGATGTGGAACGGACGGGTCAGTAGCCAGATTCACTTTGACACCGTCAAGGACTTGATGCTGCTTTTGAAAAAAGGAGTGCAGGCGTTTCGTCCATTGACCAGCGCATCGAATATGCAGCGTCATGCAGTCTGTATATATGATTTTGATTTGAAACAAAGCACCTTTGGGACATTCGAAAAATATGACTGACCAAGATTTTCTGGACAACTGCTGATTGTGAATGGATGCCACTCAAACCACGCGATGGCTGGGATGTTGATGAAAATGTAATCACCAGGGTTGAAGTTGAAACCAGGTGGATGGTTCATTACGATTTGTGTCACCTAAGTTGAATTCGTTTCTCAACCAAGTTTCGTCCAATAATGTGACTCGCACAGCACTTTACCTGCTTGTTCCACAGAGTCACTTCTTTTATATGAAACTTGTTCCCCATCATTTGGCGAATACACCGCGTCAGACTTATTTTCTCTAGTATGAAAACAATCCCGGGGACAATGATGAATTTCCAAAACTTGTCGCTATGCACAATTAGAATCACCATAAAGGGGATGTACAGCAAGTGGGTGAAATAAAAGACCTACGAATAGCGAGTTTATCGATTAGGACAAGCGATCAGTTGACGGAAATAACGTCTTACCTCGAACTTTCCAGACCGACGAACAATCGGCAGAGAACAAGCGAACATGACCGCATATACGAAAAGCAGAACCCAGCCAGTGATAGAAGCAACTCCAGGGTGAACCCATCCGATACCGGGAACTGGTCTAAACAGAAGCTGTGTGTACGTGACCGTTGCGTTAGGCTCCCATGCGAGGCACTCTGTAAACAATGCAACAGGTGGCGTTTTCTGGTTTTTAAAAGAGTCGATAAATTTTACGGAAATGGATCATGTGAAAAATCCAGTGACCAAGAATACACGCTCCGGTTATCCAGCCGATGATTTTGTGAGCAAAAACCGCCATGTCGATGGGCAGGTATTGGCCGATTTTTGAGTTGCGGAGCAGTGTTAACGTGCGACGACACATGAGCAACAGCAGCAACATACAATTCCAATTGAGATTCTTTCCAAAACCCTTGGCGGTCACGAAAAAGGGCAGACACGTTTTTGTGCTGATTTTATCTATGAAATAAACAAAACCAGATCAGAAACGGTTATTGTTTCTGTCTTTACCCATTAGGCAAGCGGCAGCATAGAGTTTTTTTCAGCCTAGAAAATCATGTTTGTTTTCGGAATTTATCATTAAACTAGTGAGTAACCGTACGACTGAATAAAAAAGCGATTATGGGTAAAAGCCGGCACGATAATGCGCAAAAGTGTGCATCTAAATGCTGGTTGTTTTTGCAGCAGAAATCGCATGGAAATTGTTGATCAGAAATGCGAGCAAGCTGGATCGAGTAGAGAAACAGTTCTGAATTACATTTCATCAGTGCGTAACTTACGGTCTTCATATATCGCATGCAGCCATCCATAGAGGAAAAACGCGATAAGCGAGAGAATATAGAACACAGTCCACCAGAACTCCACAGGATGTCTTCTGGCATATTCCGGCGTGAACACATGCGGCCAAGTACAGCATCGGGACTTTTTGGCATTTGTTACCACTGCCTTTGGTTTTGGAGGTTTGAGGAACCGGGATGCCCTGCGGGTGACATTTGGTATGTACAAGTGAGCTCACAACCTTAGTGAAATGACGTCAAATGCTTACGAAATCTGCAGCGAAGTGATTTTGTCTGGCGATCTATCAAGAGCGACTTTGAGTTCGCTGAAACTTAACACTCCGTCTTTGTTCTCATCGAATGACTCGAATAATAGCTGAGTCATATTTTCGATTTGTTCCGGCGAGATGGCCAGGGCGTTGTCGTCGATGGCCACTGCGAGGACTGAGCTGAATTCATTTTGATCAACTGTCCCGCTGCCTGCACAGAAAATATTTCTGCTTGAGAAATTTAATATGAGATATGATACGAACAAGCGATTACCATCAAGATCGTAGAGATCAAAAATGAATTTGAGCTTCTGGCAAACGCAAGACTTAGCCAAGGTCGATAGACTGTAATTGAGCTCGTCTGCTGTGATAAAACCGCGCTTCTCTGAGTCAAGAATTGCGAAGAATCGCTCTGCGTAGAATTCCTGGAAAGATAACAATGATTGCAAGTCTGGAAATTGAGAATGGCTAAAACCAATCAGCTGTGCGAACTCAAAAAATCTTCTTAATATATCTTGCATAATTTCAATTTTCGGAATTTTCGTTATGGAAAAAACGTTAAGAAATCCAAGAGCCTGGAACACTGGAAAAGTCACTGAAATTATAGTTTTGATTACAACGAAAATTCTTTCATCCTCGGTTCGAGTGAAAAATCAACATTGCGCAAAATTTAAAGTTGTACCAAAATATTTTCGTATTTGATGTTGACGTTTTGGCTGATTGAAAACACCACATTTCGTCAGCATATTAGATTTAATATATTCACAGCCATGAAAAACAATTCGAAAAACGCATTCCATTCCCAGATATGCTTACATGTTCAATCTCCAGAATCCGTTTGAAATTATTCAGATCAATTTCCGCATTTTTGTCTTCCTTCCCAATTCTGCTTTTGATATGTTCCAGCCATGCTTTATCTTCTGGAGTTCTGCAACAAACATTAAAGCACTTTTCCGAGCCAAGTAGAGCAATTTTCACTGTTGAGCGGCGTGCTGATGAGCGGCGGCGTTCCAATAAATCGGTGATTCATCAAATGCAGCGGAATCGGATTGGTGAACATTGAGATGGTCACTCTTGGCCAGGCGCTGGTCAACTAGCGTTATTTCCGGTGCAGTTTTCAACTTTGGTTCGCGTTTGGTTGTAAAACCTTAATTCACATTGCATCAAAACATCTATGAGAAAACTGCAACAGGAAATTAATTTCTCACCGTTGGTCAGCCGCTTGCTGAATCTCCGCAAAACAGCAGCCATTCCAGTGAAAATTATTAGCTTTTATAAGCAGTCCGAACTACAGTATGATGATGCGAACCAGCTCATTCATGCAGATAAGAATCAACAGGTGGTTAAGAATGCACGTTCTAGCAATAACATCGGCTGCGATTGTTGTCCGACAACTTTCGACGTTCTTAGTGTGTTGTTGGTAATAATAAAGAAAGCCAGAGGCAGCGGCGAAGCAGGCATGTTTTGTCTTGCTGCTCAGACGAGTGATCGCGTCACAACGCTTTTGTCTCGGCGCCTGGGACAGGATGTTCGTAGTTTGACGTCGGGTAAATACCAACATTTTGTAGCTGAGTCATTACTTATTGTTTATTTTAGTCTGGCTTAGGAGTGTTTTCGGCTGATAAGTCTGAGACAAAACTCTGAAGGGGAGAAGCCAGTCTGGCGTGAGTTCAATCAACACGAGTAAGAACGGGATGTAACATGATGTATGGGCTGTTTATTCGCCGTACACGATGAAAAAACTACAGCCTCCGTGGGTCAATAATATCAAAAAATACGTAGGAACTCTACGCTCTTATCTGTCCCGCCCTTTTGCATCTGAATGAGCTAAAAAGTGACTAGACTGATTAGGCACAGCCGAGATAATAGTGCGGTGACCTCGACTTTTTACTATTCTTCGTTGCAGTTAGCAAACAGAGGGACTCCGCGTGATTTCTGAACGTTTCACGGTTTTCTGATTTTCACAAACATGGTGACGATATCTGGAATGGTTGGACTTACACTTTTTGAGGCTGAGTGAATAGGATCCCATATGATCCTTATTAGACGAATGGTGTGGTTCCACAGTAATGACAATAATATGCCAACAAGGGTTGTTTGTCGACTCTGATACACGAAGACTTCCAACTTTATTTTGGCGGCTGAGGCAGAAAAGTGCGAGGAGAGAGGATCGCAGCAAAAAGAGGTCACCACGATCTCTTGAAACAGACGTCTGACAGTGCCCAGCAGAACCCTGATATTCGACGGAAGGTTTTGCTCGACTGTAACCGTTTTTTCGAACCCCCAGTTTTATTGAACCCGGGGTTCAAAAAACCCGTTTTTTCGAACCCAACCGTTTTTTTGAACAGGTTCAAAACCCGCAATTTTGAACCCCTCGGTTCAAAAACACCGTTTTGTTGAACCCCATGGGAGACCGTCAAAAAAACTTGATATCACGTTTTGATTGCTTTTTGTCCAATGTCGTTTGATTGGGTTTCGCAGAATTCTGCGGTCAATCACTCAGGCTTTGAAACCTCGAACGGCACGAGTAGCCCTGGTCAAAATGAAGTGCTGAAATAGCTCGCGCTTCGCGTTTAGAGCGATATTTTCTCCCGCTCTGCTCAGTTCAAACGGAATCCGCAAAGACCGAGCAAATCGGTTCGCTTCTACTCCAAGTTGTATATGAGCAAAGCGGTAACCGCTGCGAAGCGATGCTCCGCTCACTTGGCGTTGCGCGTTGTCTGCAAAGTTTCCTATTTCGATCGACCGTAAACTTTCTTCGTCTTGCATTTTCTTGGCTTCCTGTTCTTCCCCGTTGCTTACGAACTTCTATCTGCCATTCAGACCCAACAACCCATACATCATGATCATTCGACGACAGAGAAGTCATAGAGCTGTCGTCAGCACACAACACGATTCTGTAAGATGGCTCTTTCCTGTTGGGGTTTTCTGATTTCGTCATGAGGTATTCTTTTCAGGCTAATGTTCATCGTATGGCATGGAGAGCTAAGAATATACTGCCAAGCAGCCAATTTATTGTGCCAGGAAATGCTGGACGCCATGTTAGAAGGGGTCTCCAGAAACGCCAGACTCACAACCACAAAAAACCAACTCTCGTGCACCTCCATGGTTCGTACGATTTTTCTAATTCGATCAAGCAAGATTTACAAATGTTTGTACAGGTTGCTCTGCTCCATGAGTGAATCTTCTGATCTGACATAACCAGTCTGTGGAATACCAGAAACAGTACGAGAAATTCACTTTCTTTTCTATTTATCGAGAACTCCATGTTTTTGCTCTTCTTCACAGGCAGAAGCTGTCGTCAGCGTGAGAATCAGTGAATTATTTTCGACGGTTAGATCGGGGTAAGAAGCGTTGTCTAAATTTGCAAGCAGGATTTGTTCTAAATTTTCCGTGTTCAACACTACTCATATCTCGATACTTGAAGAAAGAAACGTTGATTTTGAATTTTTTTTCCTCAGTTTCCTACTTTTTCAACTCCAAATAATTAGAATTGTCTCAGCAAAATTACTCTCTTTTTTTGAGTTTGATTCCAATTAGAAGTATTTTGTACATGGGATAATTACAAAGTTCAGCATTTTTGATCGTTCGCTTTGAATTTTTGTTTTGCAAAATTTGTTCTGAATGCATTTTACTGTTGCAGATCTTTTGCAACATGGAGCCGGGATCGTAGACATCGATTTTCAAAGCTGAGCTTCTGTGATTGTGCGACTTATATTCTCCAGCTGACGACAGCCTAAAACTCAGCTTCATTGCCATTACCGATTTGATTTTTTTGTGGATTTTCACTCCAGATTTTTTGTTTTGAATATTTTTGGTCGATGATAATTTGTTTCTGCTTTTCCTGATCATCGGCGATTTTCCCGTGAATAAAAACATCGTCTAGTTTGTCCAAATTACCTCCAGTATTCACTCCAATATTCACTCCAGTACAGCTCCAAATTAGTTCGAAAAGGTACATTAATGTTCGTATGTAATGCCGAGCTGGCGGACTTCGAAACGACTAACTAAATTCCTACCCAAATTAGCTCGACATTTTGACCAGGGTAGTCCAAAAACACTCTTCGTCAGCTCAGCAACATTCGATCTACCCTACATTGTCAGTTTATTCGCATTTCCTAAAAATGAACGTTGAACAATTAAAACACTCAAAAAGCTCGGGGTTCAAAAAGCGGGTTTTTGAACCCCGGGTTCAATAAAACTGGGGGTTCAAAAAAACGGTTACACTCGACCCATATTGGAGAGGTCTTAAAAAACGGCATTCATTATTCATATCCAAAGAGGCGAAAAGGTCACTGGGGAAATCAGAATTCATTGAGAAGGTTGCAATAGGGATACCCTTATGGTTCAGCACAAAGATCCCGGGATTTTCGAATCATGGAGCTATTAAAAACATGATTTTTCCCGACCATCGTAACTCGAATGCTTTATCCAGAGAACGCAGTTCTTCCAGAAGTATGTCCCGGTTGAACAAAGTCGCTCAGTGAAAAAACAGATGACCGTTTCATCCGCAGTTTTGATCATATCTATTGTGTAGAATCCGATTGTTCCGGTCAAACAGTCTACCTATAAGTAAAGCCAATATCGGAGTTGAAATCCATACGGTTTTTTCAGATCAACATCGCTCGTGCTTCAGGATCGGGAACGATGAGATGTTGCCATGGGTAGTTTTTATGGAACAACCAACCTCATTCAGTCTTGTTCAACTGTTCTTTTTTCATACTCCCTACTTCACCATCCATCAAAACAAATCAGGAACACGCATGGCTCAGTTGTGCTCATCCATTTGCGGCGGGGGCAAGAGTCAGGATGTTCGTCGAACTGGACTGCAGCCCGAGAGGCCAACTGATCTGAACGCTCCTTCTCTGAGAGGGCAGATACGGGTGTCACTGGAGAATACTCCGCCACTCATCCAAATCCCTCCAACACCCCCTCCAATCGAAATATTCAAACCACCGCGTCTTTCCGATACTTCGTCTACCCCGAACAAAATTGTTGGCCCTATGTACCAGAAGCGAGCCTCCGACCCAGAACACAGCCAGCGAGGAAAGAACGAGGTATCAGAAAACAGTCCTTTCGGAGTGTTCGTTCGAAGAGCTCTGTTCTCCCCTGTAAGTCGAACCGCTACCCTTGAAGAACGTCATGGTAGTATTTTGACAGATTGATCCGAAGGCCCGTTGGGAGGTCACCACGTTTGGAACTCGTCAGCCTGTTAGCCCAAAAGCCACGGAGCTTCAGCGCATCAGAAGATCGATCGAGGGTACAGGCGGGCTTTTTGTGGATGATAATTTCCCATTGGAACTGGTCCGAGAGCTCGTCGGTAGACGACAGGCAACAGAAAAAGAGAGAATACCGTTGGTTCCAGATCATGTGACCTGGAAACGTCCTCATGATATTTTCAACGATGACGAAACTATGAGAGACAAGCCAGTCACATTTTACACGCCTCAGTCTGACATCAAAACTGATCGCTTTGCCATCAGGCAAGGAGGAGACCTGTGTGAGAATGGGGAATAGCCTGAGTCGTTTAATTCCAAATCTCCACTTTTGCAGCTAACTGTTGGTTCGCTTCCTCACTTACTGTATATCCATACTGAACAAGCCTCCACTTATGAATGCACTGCTACTGCCTGGCCAGACATTTGATCGCTCCCAGGGATATTGTGGAGTGTTTGGGTTTCGGTTATACAAGAACGGTGACTGGTAAGAGAGTGAGAAGAGTTGAAACAAAACCGAATGCAATATCTAAATAACGTAAGTAGGGTTCAGGTTTGCGTGGATGATTTATTACCCACTGCAACTGCTGATAATTCACTCATCTTGATGGATACTGCGCAGAATATTGATTGGTGGCCACCGCTTTTGGAAAAAGCTTATGCCAAGTACGACTGACCAAAATATCAAGATTCTCGTTTCAGAAGTGAGTTAATTGTTCTGCAGAATGAACGGTGGTTATGGCTATCTGGAGGATGGTACGAGCGCAGTTGCAATGGAAGCAATGACTGGAGGGATCGTCGAAAGTAGCGTCAATGCGTCACTATTTTATATTCCATCATCTTGGTTTCACAGGCTGTTCGGTGGATGAAGTTCCGTTCAATCTCATGCTGAAGTTGTGGAGCCTCGGTAGCCTTATGGGTTGCGGCGCATCAGTAAGCATCAGTATATGATATTTCGACATCTTCTAACAACAAGACATGCATTAAGGTTAACGTTAGTGATCCCGATCGAGATCGAACTCGGGAGAACGCACTACTGGCAATGGGCATTTCCATTAACCACGCGTACGCGATAACACATGTTTGCAGGGTAAGTGACACACTTCTGATTCAGAGGCGGTTTCAGCAGTCTACTCATTCTTCGGCGATGTGTAAAATATGATGGTTGTTTCAGCTGGATGTTGAAATCAATGATGAAGATCAAGAAATCGAGTGTGTACGACTGAGAGACTCGAAGTTCCGAACTAGCAATGAAATGGAAATGCCGCATATTTTTGGGAAGCACTATAAATCTCAGACTTGTGATCTCAGCTTCGGGTTGGTTGCGAGTACAGACTCAGCTCACGTTCTCACAGTACATTCTCATGGGTAATGTCTGACCTTGTGCAAAAGGTCGGATCTGTGGGAGACGGTGCGTCCGAGGTGGAAAGCATTCCTGCAGTATGATATGTTGGAATACTACGACAGCGAATTTTGGTGAATGACTCAAAACCGACATTTCTAGACTCGTGCTGATTTGACTTGATTTGGTTGCAGGATGTCATACGCGGACTTTCGAAATACATTCGACGTAGTCGACATGTGTCACACCGGGCTTCGATCTTGGATCGCTGATCCTCGTCACTGGAACGACACACCTCCAAGTGAGATTGTTATAAGTCTGGGCTAAAGTAGCCGTATCAGCTAGCCATAAACCATGCTAGTTGATGATGAAGACGAGCGTTTCGAAAGGATCAAAGAAGATGCGAGATGGAAAGCACATGTCTTCAAAGGTCACTGTGAAGGGAGGCCCCCGGGCTCGAATGTGGTCCTCGGTGAGTCAAAAAAGAGCCGCCGTGTGATGAAGTGGGGGGGGGGGGGGGCACAACTTTTGTAACTGGTTCATTCTTATGTTCGCCTGTTTTGATACAGGACCGGAAAATCCGCAGTTCCATCTCAATCCGCAATTCCGACTGAGAATCGTACATGCAGATGATATCGAAAATAAAACCGCCACTTGTGTCATCGCCATCTCGCAATCTAATTTGGGTGTAGAGAGACTTCAGCAGGAGCATTTTCTCATTTCACTATTTGAGGTATCCCCGACAGAATTATTGGTTTTTGCACTGCGTTGCACAAATCCGGGCACTTGTAGATTCCGGAAAATGTTGCAGCGGAGGAGAGAAAAGAGGCGCAAGCAATAAGAGCCGAAATTATGACAGCAAAGGTGAAATATAGCGGTTTAAATAACCTTAACCTTATATTTCTAAACCCTGTTCTAGGGTGATAAAGAAATGGAACAAGTGCTGGCGAAACAACGCAGTCGTCGATTCGACAACAAATTCTTCAAAGAAAATCCACCTTTTCATGCGGTCGCTCCTAGAAACGCAAGTGCCATTTTGACGACAAGATTAAATCTCCCACTTGGCGAGTACTTGCTTGTTGTGGAGCCACTTACTGATGTCCTACAAGAAGCAAGGAAATTTGTACTGCGCGTGTTCACCGCACAAGTTCTCAACAAACCGCAGCAGACCTCCGTTGAGTGAGGATGCTCTGTATTAACGAGGATGTTTCTGGTGACATAATATTTGTCGACAGGGTCATTGATGCTTACTCGGCCATTTTTGACGCTTCAAGGGAGTATATGGTACCATTCAGTCAGTTTGATTCCTTAGCTTTTGCAATACACAGATTCTTTCCAGGAAACATTGCCAAAACCATTGCTTGAAGGTAAAAGATTTCTCTGACTCAAATCTTCTCACGTAAAAGTACTCGATATTAACGATCAAATTTCTGGTATCATGATATTTGTCGACAGGGTCATTGTTGTGTACTCTGCCAATTCTCTACAATTCTCCACTGAAAACTCGTTTTATTCCCCCCCCCCCCCCCACCATACTGGCACATTTTAACATGAACGGGTGTAACCGTTTTCTTGAACTCCCCGATTTCTTGAACCCAGGGTTCACAAACCCCGTTTTCTTGAACCCTGCATCGTTCACGGTGTCTGTCACTTGCAAACTAGGAAAAATAACTAATCTCATAATACAGCTTTTTCTACAGAAAACTCACGTTTGGGGTAGGCGTAGGTAAACACTAGTATTCCAGTATGTGGAACAACCAGGAATACCAGTGTTTACCTTTTGAAAAAGCTGGAACTGAAACCAATATTCAGCTGTTTATCAAATGAGCTGTTCATTTCGGCAGAATCATTTCTGAACTTACAGAGGAAGCCCAAGCGCAGGCGGAATTCTTGGCGCACTGCACCGCTGGTACTGATGAAATGCAATTCTCTAATTTCACAACTTACCTCCGCAAGCAGTACTTTCCTTGTAAGTTATGGAGATGTCTTAGAAATTTATCGTCTCTTCATAAATGAGTGCTTTAATGTTTGAACTGCAGTATGCAACGAGGAAGCAACCGGAGAACTTCTCGCGTACATAATGGGACAGTATCAAGATGAGGTGCTGTATTGGGACGTATTTCGAGCGTTTTTCACTCAGAAGTTGTATCCATGGAAGGTTGGTTAACGTTTTTATTTTCAAAAAGAACACTTTGAACCCTTTCGTTGCAGTCCATATTCGACAGTTATGATAAAGACAAATCAGGATTCATTGTGTTCTCTCAGCTTCGTTTACCTTTGATCGACGCAGGTAAAACAGTTTTTACGTTTTGTGGTGATGAACTATAATGTTTTGTATCAAGTGTGTGCCCCTGTGACAGTCGAAATGGCGCATGCCATCGGTACAAACTATGGGGACTTGGCAAGGAACGCTTTGTCTTTCGAGTCTTTTGTTCGGGCGCTAGCGCATTTAACAAGTGGATTGGGTAACCTGAAAAAAACTGCTCCACAGTTGTACCTTAAATAAATGTTGGATTGTAGATTATTACAACGATGAAATTCGAGGGAAGCACACTACCGAAGTCATCCCACTAGGCCGGTTCTTGATGGAGTGGATTAACAAAACATGGGTCATGGCAGAATGACGCGTGTGATTCTTCACCTGTTCGGCTTGGCTGTGCGGTAATGCCGGAGAATGAGTGCTGGCTAAATAACTCTCTGTTTACTGGACCTATTCCGCCTGTTTCTATAAACTAGTATAATTTTCCGCAGTTGGCATGGGGAACGTGGGATGTCATGCTGTCATAAAACGGGCTTGTGATAATAAATGTGACAAATTATCACGAGATAACAATGGAAACCCTGATGTGTGTAGCGGTGATTACCATGTTCTTAATTTGGTTAACTGGAACAGCTAATTTCAGGTTGCGGCTTTCTCAGAACGACTGAACACGTGAAAAGAGTACAGGAAACAATGAAACACAGCCATACCGTAGACATTCGATTCTGTTCTCAAAACAAAAAAAAATACAATTCGGTTATGTCGATTCCTGCGGTAGGGAAATTTTCAGCCGGTGAATGTGGAGATGACATTGAATGGGTTCAGCATTATCGATTACAGGGAATGACACACCTCATGTAGTCCGGCTCGCACTTCTTGACCACAAACAAGCGCCAGCCTGCTTGCAAATAGACCACCCACTTCAATGCTCAAGGTTAACTGACCAGAGTTTATTGCTTAGGGAGAATAACTTAGAATCCCATCCCTACCCCACACGGTTTTTACATGCATGCTCTTTGAATATTTTCATGGGCTGCCAGGTCATCACACTAGTCGTCATAATAAACGTCAGCACTGTACATTTGACGTCAAAACAAACCTTCAGTTGCGTGCGGTCTATGTTTTCATATTCCCATGCGAGCGAGAACGTTCGAAGTTTGTGCAACGGACGATCTGACGAGCTGGGTTGACTGAAACTCGCTTCAGTTTTGTTTGTAAAAGCAAAATATAACAGGCATTCTTTCTCCAAAAAATAAATTGATTTTGCGCGTATCAAAAGTTTTAAAAACATGGTGGAGGTCGATAGCGTTTTTTTGACTGCTTTAGTTATGACAATCTGTGTGGTGACATCCATGAGCCAGACTTGCGGACGGCAGAAATCGGCAGATATCTTGAACCTAGGTGCACAGTTTTTGACCACAACAACGGCACGCCCGACCAGTACGACATCTCGCAGAACAACTCGCAGAACACCTCGCAGAACAACTCGCACTTCCCGTCGCACGTCAACTTGCACGACATCTCGCAGAACAACCACCTGCTTCACGCGTCAAACTCCCCGACCTCACAATTTTAGTCGACGAGTGCTTGAACACGAAACTTCGAAACTTTTTCGGGGCAATCCACCGAGGATCGTCGGTGGATTCGAGATTTCCGATCCCAGTGGCGGTCAACTTTGCTGGCAGGTATGAAATGAATCACCAATCTAATACTATTATCTCGATGATGACAATCTGTCTAGGTGCTTATTCAGGCACGGTTTCCTTCCGAGGACAGCCTTTGTGGAGGAACCATCGTTGGAAAGAGTACCGTTATCTCTGCAGCACATTGCTTTGTGAATGAAAGGTAAACCGTAAACTGAATAAGAAAAGTAAAACAGTATTGTAGACAATCATCTTTAGAGGAGCTGGCAGCGTCGTTTTGGTTACTATTCGTGAAAACACCCATCAAAACCGTAGTAGAAGGTGGCTGTATTTGAGGTCTCAAATCTGAATAACTCCCCATTTTGTGATAATATTTAAGTGTATTTCCGCGCAAGTGTGACAAATGCTGATGGGGCCCACAGTTGCAGGTGAATTTGCATAAAATCGAAAAAATGTGCAGTGAGAAATAAACGAGAATCGCGCTTTGTGTCTCTGAGCTCTGGATGCTAAGTTTATGAACATTCTCCATTGACCCACCAACTGGATTTTAACAGAATTTGGCTAGGCAGCGTCATGTTTGACATTCAGCAATTTGAGGGACCATTGCAGTGTCCGAGTGGCCAGAGAGAAAAAAATAGATCGATGTGCAGACCTCATTGCTACCTGTGCAAGATCAAACGCTAGACGGGTGAGGATTTTCAATTGTATTTTGCTTTTCAAAAAGTTTAACAGTTATTTCATCCGGCGCTAGAGAGAGGACCACAGAGCTCAAAAACGAAGAGCGTTTTACTTGCTACAGACACAAAACGAAGACTGAGAGGCGTGCTTACGTGAGTTCAATGTAAAACATCGCTTTCTGTTTGAACACCTGAAAGTAGTTTAGGCAGCTATTATACGATCCCCGAATGCTCCGTCATTTCGCCGTAAATTTTACGTCATATTCAAGCAGTGACTATTTTCATCATTTGTTCACCGATAGGACCGGAGAAGATGCTGTAATAGTTGGGATTCCGGTTGGGGCTATCGGCACACGTACAACTGGAGCGTTTGGCGAGGCAGAGTTCGCTGCAGATTGCGGTCAGTCTGTCGAAGCTTTGTTCTACACCATCCACCCAGATTACGACCCCTCAAACTTCAATAACGACTTGGCCGTCATTGTTTTGAGAAATCCACTTGACTTGACCCGTCCATGTATCTGTGCTGCATGCCTCGAGTCGAAAGAACCGGCGGTAGGGGAGACATGCGTCGTAAGCGGATTTGGTGAAACTCAAGAAGGTATCAGCCAAATCTCACATGCACAGTGGACATTCTCACATTTCGATATGGTATCCCACAGCTCAGCGGCCAATCGAGCCACTAAAATGGCTGCCTGTCCAAGTACTTGAGAACAGGAGGGAGCTTTGCTCCTTTAACCCGGGCACCAATCCGGATCTGTTTGTATGCGCTGGCGTCGTTCCAAATGAGGATTCGTGCAGTGGCGACTCAGGAGGTCCTCTGGTTTGCTTTGATAATATTCGAACGAATTCATATTACCTCGCTGGCACGGTCTCCTTTGGCTCAAACCCGTGTGCCACCGGAGAAGGAGCACAATACACCAAAACCCGGGCTTTCTTTTACTGGATTATGGCTAACTCGGCGGGTACACTGCGGGCAATCTGAGATTGTTGTACTGTTAACTCACGCGTTTTTGCAGTCATAAGGGATTAGGCTTCTTGTAAGTTGTTTTTACTTCATATGGTCTGATGGTGCATTAAAATAAATCGTAATGGCCCTATGCTCTTGCTTGCTAGATTCAATGGTCTGTTGGAAAACAGCGTTTAGTTTTCTTAGTTTTTTTTGGAAAACAGGTGTAACTTGCATCAGTCAAATTTATGGTAGACTCGGATTACCAAAATCGATGAAAGTCTGGAACAAACACATACTCAATGCCATATCACAAAACTGAAAATTGTGAAAATTGTAGGCAGCGCTCGTAGCCAGATGGGACGAGCGTCGAACACCGCCGAGTCTGGCCAAGCGTGGTTGCAGGCGGCCTGGGTTCGAATCCCGGGCTTGGAAGAATATCTGTCGATGAAAGCGAGGAGATGCGAGCGTTGAGATCGAGTATAGCGTGCTGTTACCAGTGCTTTGATTTGTTGTCCCTTGAGATAGCTTTGCCCTTTTAGGCCAAATGCACCTGTTCTAATAGCTAGTCTACCACTCTCTCTGCTCTCCCTTGTATGTAACTACCACTCTTGAGAAATGTCCCTAATGGATTTTGAGTGCTACAGTGAAATAAATCTAAATCTAATCTATGGTTTTTTCGAGTCACCAACCCCGTGTTTCGCTCAGGATGATTTATTGTAGAAAGAAAAGACGAATTATTTTGTCTCATATGTCAATTCGCTTTGGCATATGAGTGTGGGTTAATTTAATAGCTAACGGAAGTTTTAGCTTAGTGTTGGATTGGTTCAGTTCATAAAACAAACAGTCATCCTCCAGGTACCCACAGTGACCAAAACAATCATAACTCTGGTGTGCCATCGTTTGTTCTGGTGAAATCTGGCAATGACAACCGATGGACTGATTGAGCTCATCTGTAACTCATTGAAAAGGATGAGGCAAATTGGTTCGGAACAAGAACTCAATCAACTGCCAAATTATAAACTGTCTGATAATCGACTGGCCGGAGCGTTGAGCCAACAGCTGTCGACCGCGATATTGACTTCTCTTGGGTACATGTGCAAAATATGGATGCAAGTTGCATCTTTGTCACCGAAAAAAACCTTGGTCATTTTGCTTCACCGACATGCTGCTTTGACTCGCCGGCTGTCATGGTTCAACGGTCCCTTTTTTACAGAACGGTGGACATGTCCCTGGTTTTCAGGCAAGGCTGTTGGCCAGTGAGTGGTAAGTTTACCTCCTAATTATATCAGACGATCGCAGAGTAACATCCACTCAGACTAACATTACCTGCACAAATATCGACCCTGTCGTCATCAGTACTGAGGTTTTTTTTGTTCTGAACCGTCCGTGATTCGTGGTTTGATCCATGCATTAATTGTGCTTGTTTAAAAATCGAGCTGACCAGCAGCCGGAGAAAACGTTATTTACAGTGAATTCAAATTCGTTAAAAAAGGTTGCGGTGTATCACGTGAGATTACAACCGCACTCGTTCTGACAGATCTTACTCCAGATCCAGAATCTGATCGAGGCACTGAGATGGTTTGGAGAGCTCTCTGATGGGTTTGAAAGTTCACTTATCCCTTTGCTCGTCACAAATTTCCATTGAAAGTCTATGGTGATGTTGTCCTGGGAGTTCTAACTGTAACGTACACTTTGCTACCCTCCTCCCCCCCCCCCCCAACATTTTCTGACTTCTCTGCGCTACTTGTTTGAATGGGCCTGTCACGTAGTTATGCAAGTCACCTGTGGCAGTCAATGTCAGAACCGTGCATATTACGCAGTGGATCTTTATGATTATATCTGCGCTTTCTAGAATTCTAAGCGAGCGAACACGGTCTAGTCGAACCGTCGGAGCTTATACAACGAACGAACTGCCATGGTGTTGTTTTGTTGACACGATCGATTTCCGTTTGTAAGAAGCAAAATAAAACCTCTCTGTTGTCTTTCTAAAAATCTCAATTTCACAATCCCAAAACATAATGGAGCTCAGCGTGTTGATATTATCGTCTGCACTTATAACATTTTGTGTTGGGCCATCCGTGAGCCAGACTTGCGGACAGCAGAAATCGACGGACCTCTTGAACTTAGGTGCACAATTCCGGACCACGACAACGGCACGTCCGACCAGTACAACATCTCGTACGACAACGTCTCGCACATCAACCACTCGCTACCCCCGTCAAACTTCTCCAAACTTTCACTACAGTGGACGTGAGCTCGAACATGAAAGTTTGCAACGACTTCAAGGCAAACCACCGAAAATTGTCGGTGGTTTCGAAATCACCGATCTCACTGGTGGTCAACTTTGTTGGCAGGTAAGCACAGCGAAGACAACCTGATTTTGGATCTAGTAAGTGGCATTTCGATGATACTGATGTGTGTAGGTGCTCATTCGGTTGCGGTTCGGCGCCCGAGCTAGTTACTGTGGAGGAACCATTGTTGGAGCCAGTACCGTCATCTCTGCAGCTCATTGCTTTGTAAATGCAGAGTAAGACCCTCTGAACATGTGGACGAAAGTAACAATGCTTTGGAGACAAGTTTCTCTAAAGGTGTTGACGTTTTATTTTCGCAACTGTGGGTAAGGAGGCCCTTCATACCGACAGGTGGCCCACTCATGACTTTCCTACTCAGATTGCTGTTCTCCTACCCCCCCCCCCCCCCCCCATCGATTTAGAGAACATTTTGAATTTAGAACTGATTGAATACTACATTTTAAAAAATAATCATCGAGATAGTTACTGACATTTTGGAACTGGTAATTGACTGGAATATTACACCAGAATGATGCAGGAGCAAGGTCGTTGACTCGCGCGCGTGACAGTGATGTTTCACACCGCGAGAACAGAGGAGAAAACAAGAAAAGGTTTTTATCCGTTGCAAATTGATCAGGGTAGATAGTTTTAAACTCCCTGCCCATCAGGAACATATAACAAATTAGTGTGGTTCTTGTAAACCTCAATATCTCGTATTCTCAGCCATAACTTGACTTCTTATGACTTTTTCTGACAGCCACGCTTTTTACTGTTTTTTCATTTCCAGGACTGAAGAAAGGGCCACTGTAATTGGGGTTCAGGTTGGGGCTATTGGCAGACTCACTACTGGAGAGTTTGGCCAGGCAGACTTTGCTGCAGACTGTGGCCAGTCCGTCGAGGCACTAACCTACACCGTCCACCCAGATTACGACATCGTAAGCTCCAATAACGATCTCGTCGTCATTGTTCTGAGGAACCCACTTGACTTGACCCGTCGATGTATCTGTGCCGCATGTCTCGAGTCGAGAGAGCCGGCGATAGGAGAGACGTGCGTCGTTAGTGGATTTGGCCAAACTCAAGAAGGTACCACCATAGCCACACGTGTACGGAGTCATTTTAACACGTACACATTTTATCCTACAGCTCAGCAACCAATTGAGCGACTGAAATGGCTCCCTGTCCAAGTTCGTGAAAACCGAAGGGAGAATTGCTTGTTTGAGCCGGGTACCAATGCTGATCTGTTCGTATGCGCGGGTGTCGTTCCAAATGAGGATGCCTGCAGAGGCGACTCTGGTGGGCCTCTGATATGCTTTGACAATGTCCGGACAAACTCATACTATCTCGCTGGCACTGTGTCATTTGGCCCAGTTGATCCATGTGGCAGCGGACAGGGAGGACAGTACACCAAGACCCGGGCTTACTTTGATTGGATCATAGCTAACTCGGCGGGCACACTGCGGGCAATCTAAGATCACTGAAAATTCAGACTTTTTTGTAATCATCTATCCACACGCCTTTTGTTTCATCATTATATCATGGCATAGCTTTTATGTTAAGTACCTGGATATTTTCTGTATGTTTCAGGATCTAGCTCTGTTAATTTATCAAAAAAACTGCATGACACCCTTTGCCACCTCACGTTCCATGCAAACACAAAAAGCCCGAGAAGAAATGTGTTCCTCAACAACACCGTTGTGTTTGCCTTTTGGATCGGTGCGGTAGTTGGTTTTAGGAACTTTAGAGCCATTCGACTTCGAGAGTGGCAACATTTTCTGCCGCCTAATTCGATGTTTTGATGAGAGAATGGCTAATCAACCCGCGGCATTTTAATCCACCAAAGTCAATTTGAGGTTTTTTTGTAACAAACAGTGATAAAGCCAATCCGAACAAACAGTGGAGCCTTAACTGAAGCAGTTGTTATCAGCCTAGCTCAGCAGAAAGTCAGCCAGCTCCCGAAAATCATATTCATTATATGCTGTCCCGATCTGCAGACTTGGACTGCGAACATGGACATCCTTAGAGCAAAACTGAGGAAATGGCGGCCCACTGGTGAGAATCAATGTATGCTCTGGTTTTGTCGCGAGGTCACTCTGTTTTTCGTTCCTAAAGTAGCCAGGAGCAGTCATGAGCTTGAACACAAGTCAAAGATTGCTGGGTGCGAAGAGCCCTCGCCTTTCCATGATCCACTCGGAAATTCGACGCAAGGGTAACTAGTTCCGTGACTTTACTCATATGTAAAAACCGGGTTTATTGCTTTTTGCAGGAAACCAGAAGACAGATCTTGGCTGGAACACATCGGGAAGATTATGGGAAATGAAAATATAAATGCCGCGATAGACTGTGAAACTTTCAAACAGATTCTTGGAATTGAGAAGGTAAGAAACGATTAAGATTGAACAAAGTCTTCAAATCTTTGTGAATACAGTGTTGTGAATACAGCCATCTCAAAATGCACTCTTTCAAAAACTTGGGTAAACTTCGGGTAAACTTGGATCAAATTCCCAACGCTCAAAACTGCCATTTCGTGTTCGACTCTTTTTGCCGATTTTCTCAACATTAGATCAGTCGGGGAATTGTTTTTGAATCTTTTGTGTGCTCCTTCGGTTTCTTCACGCTTAAAAAACTCCAGATAAAATCGATCACAGACACTGCACCTTTATTATCAATGAGCATGATCTATTTAAGAACTAGAGCTCAGAATTAAATTTGGAATTTAGTCACTGCTCTAAGTTTGCTGACTTTTAACACGTGTCGGAATCGGCTGCAATTATGCTGCCCGCAAGCAGAATTCATGAATGAAATTACGCTCACTAAGTGGTGCATACAGTACATTAGACAAAGAGAGGGAAAATGCAGAATTATTCCCTGTCGATCAAGCGTTCGATCAAGAAATACATTAATTGGTCATCATCGACTTATCAAACACTTTACATTGCCTAGAGTGAAACTGCTCAATCACCCGGCCACTCGGATTCTGAGCAGCTTCGGGCTGAAATTGCCAAGTGTGGAATCCCCCAAAAATCCCTCTGAAGTGGTCATCGTGGCGTCTGTTACCTAGCTTACTTAGGCAAAATCTTTTCAGTATTCCGTAATGTTTTACATCTTGGTTATTCGGAGGCTTCTCTCACACTGCCCTTTAGTTCAAGCTGTTAATATATTTGTGATTTTCTTGGAGACTGGCGAAATCGAAGTTTGGGTTTGAACTCGGAACTCAGCTCAAAATCAAGTAGAGCTATTCGTAGCTTGAACGATCGGTTATTCAGACTATGAGATTCCGTCGGATGAAATCTCAAAATATTGCCACTGAAATTGAAATCGAAAAATGATCAATGTTGCTTCTATAACAAGATTTCACCAATCATGTTATTCCAAACCAAATTGAAATCGTAGGAAAAACCCAAAACTAGAACAAATAAATTACGGTAAATTACGGCAAAGCCTTCGAGCTTGATTTTAAGATATGATCTTTGTCAATGAATAAACCAAACTAAGCACATTCAGCTAAAATGATCAGGTGTAAAAATCATCAAGTTTAGCCTGAGGAAATTCGAAGATGTTTACGATGAAATGTATATTTGACTAGAACACCAGGTAACCAGTAAACAAAAACAACAACATGGAATTCTGTTCAAAACAATGTTTGTAATTGTCCGTGCTGTTTGTTTGAAAATGATGAAGGGTTTTGAATAGAGCAGAAAGTTGACCAAACACTTGGTGAACTAATGGATAGATTCGGAACGAATGCTGCATTCACATATACAAGTACATATAATTCCAATAAATTTTCTGAATATTCCGAGGACACGACTTACGCAATTTTGATTAAATTTGGCAAGGCCAATTATTTTACTGGCCAGTTCATTATTCGATGACCTTTCGATGTGAAACTGTAAAGGGGAGGATTGTTTCCTAAGTTTGAATTGACAATCAACAAGTAGGAAGAAACAAGACAGAAAAACAACCACTCGAGGGCTAGTGCATAGAAAGCGTTTCAAGACCACGAAGAGAACGAAGATTCCAGAAACACAAGCCGAATTTCTACGTTGAATTTCATATTGATACTCATCTAACGTTAATGTACCCTTACACAGTTTATAAATCTGTTTGTATTATCCATTATTATGTGCTTGCTGTGGCTGGTGTTTGCCCCGGATTAACGCTGATCTCAAGCGCTGATGTTTCAGGAATTTTACGCGGACAGATTTTTCGAGATTCTCGATATAGGAAAACGTGGTTTTTTAACCTCTTCTGAGCTCGCCTCTGAGCTCTCAACTTTGGCGAAATCAGACGTCATTCAGAAGCTGAAATTTATATTCGATCTCTACGATCTGGACGGTACTCTTGAGTTTTGCAACTTTTGATATTACCCGAACTAAATTGTTTCTCTTCAGGTAACGGATTGGTTGATCAAACCGAGTTCAATTCAATGCTGGCCGTGGCGATTAATGACAACGCCTTGGCCATCTCACCTCATCAAATCCAGCAAATGACCCAGCTGATCTTTGAGTCCTTTGACGAGAATAACGACGGAGTTCTCAGCTTTACTGAATTTAGAGCAGTATTCGACAAATCGCCAGACAAAATCACTTCACTGCAGATCTCGTAGGAGACTCCTGTCATCCGTCAGTTTTGTTTTGTTGTGATTCTACATTTATAGGGCATCACGGTTTCTTAGGCCGCCCAGAGCCAAGACAGTACATGCGGATGCCAAGAATCCCCACTGGAAATCATGGTGTACTTGGCCCCATGTTCTTACTCCGGAGTATGCTGAAAGACATCCCGTAGAGTTCTGGTGGACTGTGTTCTATATTCTATCGCTCATCGCTTTCTTTCTCTATGGATGGCTGCATGCAATATATGAAGACCGTAAGTTATGCATTTTGCCTCGCCCTATCATCGATGCGAACATGTCTTCCAACAGCGAACACATTCGGAGCATTGAACTTGCTCTGAAGTGAACTTATGCCCTGAAACGTTTTCAGACTGTTTTATTCAATTCTAAGATTGTTTCTCTCCAATGGTATCAAATTTCTGCTTCACGAAAAAACAGTTGTTTTATAAACTTTCCTTAAATTATCCTGTTCTGACAAAACATGGCAGCAGAATCGTTCGCCTGAAAGTATTCTGTAGCCGAATTTCAATAATAGTCATGTCTATTTTTCCAGACAAGATTAGCAGTCCAACATGCCTGCCGTTTTTCGTCGTTGCCAAAGGATTCGGCAAAAACCTAAACTGGAATTGCTTGTTGCTGATCTTGCTCATGTGTCGTTTGACTCTGAAGCTTCTACGAAACTCACAGATCGGCTCATATCTACCCATCGACATGGTGGTTTATGTCCACAAGATCATCGGCTGGATAACAGGGACATGCGTTATCGGTCACTGGATCTCCCACATGATCCATTTCCGTAACAATTTTAAAGCGTTTCTTATCCTCAAAGTTGGTTCTTGACTGTTGGTCTGTTTGCAGAATGTCTCGCCTGGGAGCCAAACGCAACACTCACTTATTCGCGGTTACTATTCAAGCCTGTTCCTAGCATTGGCTGGTTCGATCCAGGGGTTGCCTCTGTCACTGGTTGGCCATTGTTGTTCTTATATGTCGTCATCTTCATCTGTGCTCTACCATTCGTGCGACGATCTGGAAGATTCGAGGTCACGCCCAGTCGTAATTGTTTTTTTCCAAATTCTTTAATTCGTTCTTTCAGGTGTTTTACTTCACGCATTTGATGTACATCCCGTTTGTTATTATCTTAATCATACACAGCGACGAGTTTTGGAAATTCATCATTATTCCCGGAACCATTTTTGTGCTGGAAAAAATAAGTCTGGCCCGTTGTGTCCGGCGGATGATAGGGAGCAATTTTCACATCAAAGAAGTGACCCTTTGGGATAAGCAGGTACGTATTTCGAACGCATCACATGTCAATCTTATTCTTTGTCCCCAACTAGGTGACTAAGATTGTTATGAATTATCCACCCGGTTTCATTTTCAATCCGGGTGATTACCTTTTCATCAACATTCCAGTCATCGCGTGGTTCGAGTGGCATCCATTCACAATCAGCAGCTGTCCAGAATATCTCGGTTTGTTTTAAGCACAGTCACTTTCAGAGAGAGTTCCATGCGTAACTGATCTCAACTGTGCAGATTGCGTTACGTTGCATATGAGATGCGCGGGTCAGTGGACGAATCGCGTTCACTCTTTTTTCCAAAAACAACCTCAAAGTCTGAACTGCGTCGTTGTCAACCAGGTTTTCGATCCAACCTCGGTGCGACGAAGGTCCAGCCAGCCTTCAAACTTTGCCAAAAACCGTCAAACGACAAATGGGGAAACCATCAAAAGCCTCCATGTTCAAGTAAGACCACTGAGTATCGGGATCGATCCGGCTTTTACTGAAAGGTGTGGTTGATGTCGCAGGTGAATATTGATGGCGCTTATGAAACGCCAACAGCACGTATTTTCAACAACGAGCATGTTGTTCTGGTTTGCGCTGGAATAGGTGTCACGCCTTTTGCCGCGATACTACAGAGTATTCTGTACCGTCATCGTGCCGACAAGATCTCGTGTCCAGATTGCGGACGCGGCTTCTCCCCAAACACCGATAAACTTCAAACACTGAAAAAAGTTAACCTGAATTTTCGCCTCTTAGTCTTCTGATTCACGCTACGACTCTGGTTGAAGGTCAATTTCATATGGGTTGTCAATAATCAGCGCACCATCGAGTGGTTTGCTGAGCTGCTGGAACAAATTGACGAGGAACAGGAACAGGAAAACCAGCTGGACAAGTTTGTCGAAATTCAAATTTACGTCACAGGTGCCAAAAAGATGGGTGATCTCTACGCTTTTGGATTGACAACCGCTCTTGATGTTTTCTACGAGAAACATCACAAAGATATGATCACCGGAATCAGGGCCCGACCGATAACCGGTCGTCCAGAATGGAGCAAGGTTTGACCTCTTCGTTTTGAGTGAGCAAAATATGATATATACTCTTGTAGGTTTTCAAAGCTATCGATCAGGAAAAACGTGGCCCTGTTTCTGTATTCTTTTGCGGCCCAGCTGGCCTGGCCAAGGATTTGGCCACAAACTGTCGATCCGTAGGTTTCAAATTCTTTAAGGAGTCTTTTTGATCTCTGTGATCGGATGCTTTCGGTCTACATGAATATGAGCAGCCGGTTTTGTGAGGATGTGGTTGATTGTTGACTCGTCAATTTTATCTCATTTACACTGCAGTACTGTGCCTGAGAACTGGCTTTTTCTGGGCAATGAAGGAAGAAGGTTACTAAATTCGACAAACAAAAGCGGGTCGCGACTAAAGAAAATTTGCACCAAGTACATGAAATCGAATAAAGAAGAATTACTCGAGTTGGAAACTGGCAATCTCCGCTCTGTTATTTCAAGAAAAGGCTTAACCGTCAATGGTGTTGCATCGTCTTGTGGTCCCCGAGGCGCTGACACAGCATGAATCACAAGCAACAGCCTTACAAGTGTTGTAGCAATTTCGGCGACATGGTGTGTTTCCACAAGCGTTTGAACAAGCCAGTTGCGCATTATATGCAGCGAGACATTTTGCCGGGGTAAGCATTTTACTCCCACAGTAAGAGCCAGGGGGATCCGGGCAGCATCTGCGGCAAGTCTCAAACTCGCACTTTGATTTGCAGGTCACTTCCAAGCACATGACCCTCTGGATAACGGTCGGCAGCTGCGCACAGGTCGAGTAGCAAGCGGTGGCGTTGGCTGAAGCGGCAATGCATTGCGAGAAGGATTCATCGGTGGCTGGGGTCGTGCCGCACAGAACAGGATATCTAAACACTGGACAGCACGGGTCTTCGCAGAGTTGGCAGTTTGGTTGACACGCGGCTATGCAGGCTAGTGCATCTGGATTTGAGTTTGGAAAGGTCGCAAAACACGCAGATGAACAGAGATTCAGCTCGAGCTTGGCAGCAAGACAATCCGTCCCTGCGATAAGCCAACTTTATAATTGCTACCAGTTCGCATTAAAGCCGACAGATTTATGCAAACAGACAGCGGGAAGAGGATAGTGTCTTACCTGATGTCGTGGCATTGCAGAAGGGAAGAACTGGAACCGAACAGCACTCGGCGCATGTGGACTTTAAGCAGATTGGCGAACACTTTTCCTCACACACTGCTTGAAGGAATCGATCTGAGTTGGCACAGCTCGCTATGCATTGCTGTTCTTCAGCTCTGGCGTCCTGACAAGCTTGTGGCGATACAGCTTTGGCAGCGCAGAACGTCGGCACTTGGAGGGGGCAGCAGTTGGTGACGTCACAACTTATTTCTGGTTGAAAAGCACACGTGTCAGAGAGGCAGCTCTCGTGGCACTGGCTTAGGCACACCGCACGATCTATATCGTCAACTGAACTGCACAAACTCCCGCACTGACTTTCGTCATCCGCTCTGGTCAAGCAGTCACCAATCAATACTACCTTTGCGCCGCAAACGCTTGGCAGATAAGCAGGACAGCATTCTTCGCATGATTCAGTCAAACACTGACCTTTACAGTTCTTCTTACATGGTTCTATTTGCTCAGCTGATAGAGAAGCACAACCAATGAAGCAGTTGGTTTCGTTGACCGCTGCCTGGTTGCAATCGTCTTGAGTGATGACATCATTGACTTCGCAGCAGTGGATTGAGCCGACTTGGGATGGCTCGCTCGGACAGCAAGCTCCACCAGATGATCCGAGACAGGTGTTGTGGCATAGGGCTTGACAGATCGGGACGTTGCTTGCGTTTCCAGTGTTGATGTTGCAGGCTGCAAAGCAGAGATTCTCTTGGTCAAGATCCTGCAGGCATTGCGGAGAAAGTGTTGTATCGGTTCTTGCTTGCGGTAAAACGAGCAATAGACAGCTCAAATGCAGCGAAATCGATGCTGTAACGAATGAGAACATCATCATGTCAAAAATTCTTAACAGAACTGATCCAGTATTCTCTGTGCCGGGGTTTTTGTAGCATTTTATTCCGTTACTGTGTTATCTTTACGACTTTGTTCCAGATTTCAAGTTTACCAGATCAGGCGGTTTTACCGAGAGACATAACATATCAATTTGATGGGTTCAAGAAAAGTCGTAACCTGCTGGAATATCAGGTGATGAAACCTGACCTGTTCAAGTTTCCAAGAAGAAAATATATTGCGCTGTTGATCACGATCTGAATCCTTAAAACCAAAGCAATATGCACTGCTTTGATCACCATAAAGTGACCCAGATATACAATTCATGGCACTTCGGGGCCCAGCGGTGTTACCTAAAACATGCCGTTAATGCATGCCTCATGACTGATTGTTTTACGATGCGATCAACATGCCCCATTTCTGATCATGTAATGTTTGACCAGTTGAGTGTTGCAGTAAGAGCATCACACTTTGCGAGATTATGTTCTTCACTGAAACTACTGTATATGCGATGAACTACCCCCGAGGTATCTGAGAACTGCGTTATCTCCAGAAACAAAACTGTTTGTTCACAGATTTGCTGAATTCATATAACATCAAAATGGAACATAAAACTCATTAAACCGTGTGATCCGAGAAATCAAAAATCTGGAACGTTGTCGTAAAGATAGCCACGTATTCGAGCCACCCTTATAACCGTCATTTTAGAAGCCACCAGGTAGAACTTTGAGCAAGCCGTCGGCAAGATGTTTTCGTTCAACGTGAATCTTTCACTTTTCGTAGTCTCCTGTTTGATCCTTTTCGACCCAACTGGACTTCGGGCCCAAACTACCCTATCGCCGCAGTGTCTCGAAGACATCGATCTCGAAAACTCCTGTTTTGCTGAATGTAACTTCACCACTGGGAACGCAAGCAACGTGCCAATCTGTCAAACCTTGTGCCACAACACCTGTCTTCAGTCATCTGGTCCAGATTGCTGTCCTAATGTCCCATCCCAAGTCGGCTCAATCTACTGCTGTCAGATCAATGACGTCCTTCCTCAGTCCGAATGCAACCAGGCTGCCGCGAATGAAACGAACTGCTTTAAGGCATGTGACTCCCAACCAACTGGACAAGTACAATCATGCAAGGAAAACTGCAAAGGTCAATGCCTGACTGCGAGCTGTGAAGAATGCTGTCCGGCTGATCTACCAAGTGTCTGTGGTACGAAAGTGGTAGCAGTCACTGATTGCTTGATTCGAGCTGATGTAGAAACCCAATGTGCGAGTGCCTGCAACTCGATCAACAACGTCAATCACGCCGTTTGTCTGAGTCAATGTCACGAGAGCTGTCTGTTGGACACTTGCGCGTTCCGACCAGAAACTTCTTGTGACACCGTTAACTGTTGCCCCCTGGTGATCCCAACATTCTGCGACGCAAAGGTCATAGCGCCTCAAGTGTGCCACGATGCCAGAGCTGATGAAGAGCAATGCTTTGCCACCTGCGCCGACGAAGTGGGTATTACTAGGTCAGTGTGCGAAGAGAAGTGCTCCGCAATTTGTAGAGATTTGACATGTGATCAATGCTGTCCGGGTAACCCTACAAGATTCTGCAGCGGATCTCTGTCAGGTATTGATCGAAAACATCAGAACATCATCATCCCCGAACGTGCTTAGTTCAATGAATATATTTTTAGGAACTCAATGTTTAACCACCCGCTTAGGTCAAGAAACATGTAATGGCCTCTGCCTCTTCAACAATCCCACGTCACTGACTGGCCAGTTCGCCTGCTTGGTGGGCTGTCATGATACCTGCTTAGCCACCTCAACATGCGAAGATCCCTGTTGTCCACGACAGGCACTTCCAAGCTTGTGTGGAGCCGACATTTCACCAGAAAGCATCGCCAACTGTAACAATGCATCTGCCGCATTGGCAGCATGTTATTCGTCTGCCTGTTCATCTTTGCCAACTGGAATTCAACAGGTCACGTGTTTGGTTGTCAACTGCAAGCTGAAGTGTGAATTTGATTCGTGCGAAAGATGCTGCCGGATCAACGCACCCGGTCAATACTGTGGAAGCAAAATGCTGACCCCGGAGATGTGCCTCGCGTCTTACAACGCTCAACTCGCGTGCTCACTCGCATGTGAAGTGTCTGGACCAGGCAATACGCCGTGTCGAAAGCAGTGCTATGACAAGTGCCAAAGCGCTGCTTGCGATACATGCTGCATTGATTACAGAGGAACTACGTTGCCTTGTTTGACTGCAGAAGGAGTGGACATGTTGCACGGATAAAATCCTGGAATTTGCGAATCGACTGGATTCCATGGATTCTCGTATCCATGTACAGCTATATTGTGTGCCATACAATAAAGTTTCTTTGATTTCGTTCTGTCATGTATACTGGACCCATTTTCCAGGGCGATACATCCAAACCGAACGGTGAAATCTTTACACAAGTGTGAATAACTTTAAATGATACATCATGCAGTTTTGTTCGTGGAGCAAATTTAACAACTCAAGTAAAATTTAACCGGGTCATCCATCGTATCAGTTGAGGCTGTGGTCCTTTCGATTCCTTTTTCACACAGATACTGTAACAAATAGTCAGCTACGGTTCTTGTCGTTGACCGCTTTTTGCTTGCAAGGCCAGTTTCGTTATTTAGAGTCAAGACAGACGGGTCGACTTGCGTATTATACGTGTCTCAAGTACTTCGAGCCACCATTGTCGAATCAGCCAAAACAAAAAGTTAAGTTTGAGTGCACACACATCAGAAAGTCCCCTGAGAACGTGACACACGTGATGATTTTAAGAAAACGTTTTCTCAGGCACTGGGAAAACGTGGCTCTTTGGGAGAACATGACTCAGTTCCGATATGCTTAGTAACATCTGAAGCAGAGTTTAAAACTGCTGATGGACGCCCTTCAAAAAATGCTGCCACATGATGTTTATCTGGTATAAATCTCATGCGTTTTACGGGCGGACTAGCTTCATAAAGCAAAATGTCTTCTTTCCTCAGCCTCGTACTGCTCTTCGGCATCGCTGCTTATCTAACGGGAGAAGTTGCTGCATCTTACAAATGCAGTTATCCTGTCATCAACGGTCAATGGTACGGTGAATCCAAGGAGTGTGTCGGTTTGATCAAGCTGAAATGCGGTGCCCCTCAAACTACCCGGTGGCGAAAAGGAGCAGCTGTCACAAGTAGCACCCCTGCGGGAACCGCCATTGCCACGTTCTGCAACGCTGATGGATCCTACCGAGGTCATGCCGCCATTTTGATCGGAGTGACATCTGCTGGTTATGATGTGTATGATCAATGGGCGACACAGTCTGCTTGGAGACGTACTATCAGATTCAAGAACGATGGTTGCAACAGCAATAATGCAAACGCCTTCTACGTCATCGAATAATGTGACAATCAAATTCCGAAGTTTAGATGTTTGTCATCATGTGACTGGAACAATTTTAACTTTCTCATCTTGGAAGTCGCATTTCAATCCAATACAATTTCCACTATCCGGAATGAGCTCGTTTTGGCCATACTTGCTCCGACTCAAATGAACACATTCATCGAGAGGATTTTCGATGTGAAGCGTATTCTGGTTATTTAAAAACGTTTGAAAGAACGTCACAAAAAATATGCGAATGCGTTTGTTTCTCGAACACCCTCATATTTATTGAATTGACCGGTCACGGAACCTGGTCATGCTACCTACTAACACTGTTGAAGTGTGCAGCCGGCTACAGTAAAATAACATTAGAAAAGCAATGTTCAGGTGGACAATAGTGTTTCCACGTCACGAGGTTGTGGTGTTTTGGATGCAAGCATTCACCAAGGGCTTCGGGTTTCCCGCCGAGAAAATTTCGTTTGCCAACAAGCCGGCAGATATCATGAACGTTACAGTCTATATCCAATACATCAAATGTCAGCCTCCAAGTGCTTAGTGTTTCAGTGCGTACCTGAATCAACAGCTCACTGGTGGCTTTCAGTACCGGGAATCCTTGGAGAACTAACGGCCTGGCCTTGAGTCCACTCTCAAAAGCACTCAAAATTTTCAAACACTCAGATCTCTGGAGAAGCTATTCTTGACTGTTGCGTTTATACTAAAATGATGGAGCACCTTACGATTTCCCAAGGCATATGCTGAACGGCCACACTGCATACTGAAAGTGCTGCTTGCAGCGCGACCTCCTGCAATCATCGCAAATTATCAACGTTAGACAGAGGAATCATCATCAGGGAATTACCTTTTCTGTGCATCTGATGAAGTAGAGAACTGGAATGAACGCGTAACACATGTAGAACATTACTGCGAGGAAATTAGCTGCGATGGAGGTGATTGGTGTGTTTGAGTCAGCTCCAATAATTCCCGCCGTACACCCAACGACAAGCCCGATGTTGATGAAGTACGCAGCGCTAAAAACCAAACCGAACTGTTGACTCAAACCTTCCACAAATGTCACCAAGGATCGATGTTCGAGCAACAGCTTCGCAAGTCGTTTCGAGGCCGCTAGGGTTTCAGAATTTCTGCCTTCACTCAACAGCTTGGATTCCTCAGTCAAGTGATTCAAAACACTAGTCATTGAATCGTAGAGTATCTTGCCGAGCGTGAAAACAACGCTGTAAGCTAACGATGCGACACATACAGGAACAGTGCAACTCATGCTCCACCAAACCGCCGAATGCCAGGATTTAATATTGATTCCCAATAAGAGCCATGTTTCACTGACTTTACCTACATCGATACATCCGTCCGGAGAGCACCAAGCATCCACGAATGTCAGAATATCCCAGCTGCACACGGATATTACTGCGATGATTCCAGCAGTATTTGAATAAGTTCGCCATTTACGCAGCCTATGGTCCCTAACATGACCATCCGGGTATATGAGCGATAGCATTGTTTCTGCGTTCTGAACGAGTTGGCGAAAGGTCACACTGTTGAAACTACGGTAGAACAAAGTTAACAGCACCGGCCCAAGCAATGCGTATAAACTCTCAGTCGCATCCATGCAAACTGGGATCAGTTTGTGGGTTTGGTATGCAAACCTTGTACCGCCAGAAGTCCAACGTTTGACGAAGATGGATAGGCGCAGACAAAACCATAACCCTGACATGGCAATGATTGCGAGCGCTAACAATCTGCGCAAACCGGCCCGTGCTTTTCCAGGAGGCTGCTCCTTGTTCCATTGCGGGAGAAAGCCACAAAACTGAAGAATTTGAAATGAATATCTCAACGTTTCGCCGATCATCGCGTATCTAGAGATAATCGAACTCCAAATACATTAATCAAGCGAGGATCCGTGAAGAAAGTGAGAGGATGATCAGCTCAGCTGATTCGACGTTGGCGGGCCCACCGGTAACCAAACATCAGACCTGACAGTGGAAATCTACGATAACTGATACGATGGCTTGATTATTTACTCTGCACGCCCATCGGTCCAGGAACTGAGTGCTGGGAGTCGGAGTTGCATTGGAAACAAGATGGATAAAGATCCGTCAAATAAATTCGCGGTAGATTACTACTCAAGATGCAAAAAAAAGAGATCAAACTAGTTTTCCACTGTGAAGCACGGAAATGTCGATCATCTTGACAAACAAAGAAAACCACGTCCCCGACACCATGTTACAGCTGCACGGCTCTGATCATTGTGTCTCTCTATTCCAGATCTCACACGATTGTTCATTGAAATCAAATCATCTTTTCTTCAATGGGCTTTTTTCAGCGAAATCAGATTCCTCGTTTAGAGTGTAATACTTCATAAAACAGTGAACTTCGACCGGTCAAGCAAATTGACCAAAACGCTGTTCTGAAACCCGCCTCAGTAACAAAAAACATACTCACAACCGGCAGTGACGTGCGATAAGAGGGATGTCACATCGGCTCTCGGAAAGAACAGTTTTTGCTTGGATGTCAATTTTGGCAGAAATCGTTTCATGACGCCAGAGAACCAGAGCAACAGATTGTAGAAAAAAAAGCCTAAATGTTGAAGACAGACAGGAGTCCTCCAAACCTCAAGGTGATGGGGGTAAATGTGTCATCTTCAAAAGTGCTCTTGCTCAGAACATACTACAGTAGTCGGAGTGGTAGAAAACCACTCAGTAGAAGTGGTGGGCAGCCCGAACATTTCAGATCCTCCTGATCAGACAACATGACTCACGTTCCCATATGTTATAGTCTACGGACACCACGGTTTAGCGAAAATGAAAACTTACATAACATTTAGGCTAGCTCATGATGGAGTGTAAAGTATTGTCAAGCGTTAGCAGCCGAGACTAAAGTTTCGTGGATGTCGAAAGCACTACAGTAACACTGATCTTAACCTAATGAACAATTGTGACACAAAGTTCAGAGAGCCAGCGAAGTGTTAAGTTTATCTGAGCATGCAGTGCTCGCCAAACTGGCATCATTTGAATTCCCGGGGGACAGTATACCATTGGCCAGTATGCCAGCCGAGAACAGAAAAGTGATTGTCTGCAAAAATAGCCGATCAAGAACTAACGATTGAACAAGGATAATACTGCTTTTACTTGAATAAGCAGACCCTTAGTGGCGTGGAAAATAGGATCACCTTGAAGAACCATTGGCCGAACTTTGCACTGTCTTTTGAAAACACGCAGTGTTGACAAAGGCTCCTCTCTCTGAAAGATTGCTCTAATACCAAGTGTTGTAGTGTCTGGATTATCTTACATCTTCCCACGGAATATTCTGGACGATCATATCGCCGTAAACAGAGAGTGCAGACCAAAGCACACATTCCTGTTAAACAGACAAGAACTGCTGATTGTTCAACACATGAGCGATATTACGTATTCGATAGTTCACCTGGTCAGCGCACTTTATAAAATACACAACTGGGAGGAAAGCCAATCCAAAGAAAATAACCATAGCTAGTACATACAGCGCCAGCGAAGTGAATGGGGTGTTGGAAGTGGCTCCGACGATCGAAGACAAATACCCAAGAACAATAAGAATGTTGAAAGAATATGCCAGGGGAAATACTTTCCCAAATTGTTCACTCGAGATCTCGATAAATGCCACCAGGGCTCCATGTTGACAAATAAATTTTTGAAGTTCTTTAACAATAAGTTTTCCGCTTATGTTGTGATCTTCGTTCGATGTTCGTGATTTGAGAGTCAATTGACACATGAAACTCTTTGTTGAATCGAAGACAATTTTGCCGAAAACGAAAACGATTGAAGAGGCTATCATCGCTATGGATAATGGGAGCGAACAATTAAGAAGCCACCAAAGCTCGGCTTGCCAAGCTTTGATATTCATGTTTAGAAGCATCAAAGCTTTGACGGATTTCTGGAGATCGCTACAGCCACCATATGAACACCAGGAGTCAGAAAAAATCAGAGTTTCCCACACCCAAATAATTAATACTGCAGACACAACTGCTGTTTTGGTGAAGGTTCTCCAACCACGTAATTTCCGCTCTCTGGTTTTGCTGCTTGTGTGGATTTGAGTGATCATGGTTTCGGCTTGAACGATCAGATTGTGAAAATCTGAGCTGTGTAGAAGACGAAAAAACATTGTGAGAAGGGAAGGTCCAAGGAGAGCGTACATGCAATCAGTTAGGTCGATAAGAACGGGGATAAGCTTATGAGTTCCGTATCCGAATCTGGAACTGCCGGACAACCAACGTTTGATAAAGATGGCCAACCGGGTGAAGAACCAAAACCATGACGTTGCCAATATCAGGAATGCCGCTAGATTACGAAGTGCCGACCCCAGTTTTGAACCCGATGTCTCTATCATTGGATGAGCAAGGATGCCACAAAAACGGAGCGTACGAAATGGGAGCATCAACGCGTTTTCAATCATGGTAGAAACTGGAGTGAACTTGACCATGGTATTGAAAGTGAATCAACGTTTTACTAGAAAGGAAGGTCTGTTTCGGGAAGTAAAATTGGCACTCGGAGCTTTCGAAGCATCCTCACACTGGAATTCCCATGGGTGAATGGCCTCGAGTTTTCCCGGCCAGCATGTTAAGTTTTAATGGTGATTTCATCAGTTTAAAGTGAGTGTGATCACAAATGAAGTTGAAGACTGTTTGTACTGTAATATTAGGAGTGCCAGCAGTCATCTTCTGAAGCGTCAAGCGTTAACATTGCTGGTGACGTTCGGTAGTGACGTTCGGCACATTGTTCATGTCCAACCTTAGATTTAATTCTTATCTTGTTGTAGAGCTCCAGTTCGGCAACAGAATTAAAAAATTTGGGGATAGTTAGAAGTAGCCATGGACCGCTGGATCTCAGAAAGTAGTTTCGGTGACCGAAAACAGTTTAAGGGTCCAACACATGAAACCGGAAACGAAAGGTCAGCTGGAGAGGTCGGTAAGCCTTTTGGGTGTCGTATCACAGAAGTGGGGAAGTTTGTCTCAATATCATTGTCCGGTTTTGAGATCGGGTCTGCTGGCTCTTGTACTCAAGAGTGGGAGGCTAACATGACAATCTGCAGAGCACGGCTAGCAAATTACTGGAAAAAACCATCACCCTAGTTGTTGCTATACCGAAACAGTGAATCTCTTTAAATCCTACTGATTGTAACTATGATTATAAAATATCGGCCAGAACTGCGCGCCGACCATGCACATCCAGCATACGCAAACCAATACATCGACGATCAGGACTTCTCCAGTTTATTGATTCACACATGCATTCTGGTCCAAAAACTTGTAATCAGAACGAATTGTTTTATTGCGGCTCGTTCTAGTTCTACAACAGTCTAGACAAGCTCCACAGCTGGGATCGATGGTAAATCTGTCCTTGACTATTTCAGCATCGAGAAGTGACCTCGTTGTAGGATGCATCCGATCCAACAGAGGTGATGAGGAAGAATTTTGCGTTACAACCCCTGCAGTAATAAGCCAGGCAAACAGCGTTCTTAACACTGGGACATCTTGCCACTTGGCAGGGGTCAATGAAGCAGTTGACCATTTGATGAGAAAGGCAGTTGTTTACCGGTCGGTTCAAGGCTGGCATCGGATTAGCTAAGACACAGAGAATTTTCTAAATGCTCGAAATGGCTTTTTCGAGGACATCTGAAGCAAAAAAGACGGCTGCTGATAACAGGACAAAAGTCAGTACAGTGAAGGAGTCCATTTTTGGGAAGGGCAAAGCTTAATTTCAGATGCGGATAAGACGAATGTTGGGTAGTATGATCGAAATACAAAGACTCAATATCAACTCAGAATATTTTATATCCGAATTATATGAAAGAAGCCCCGATATTCATTGCAACAGCACGTCCTCAGTATCTTGATATCTATCTGCGACAAGCATACAGTAAGCTCGAGTTATGAGTTTATGTCTGATTCGCGTTATCTCACGTTAAGCTAACGTTCTCAGAATGTCTATCTTGAAAAGGAAGAATACTGTAATCACGTGCTGCATCCGTGACAAAGATTCCCCATTATTCACGATTTGTTGTCTGATAATATCTTTATTACCTAATTGTGCGACCGATTGTTTGTATCTAAGTAGCCTCGAATGCATTAGTGCAGTAAATTGGTGAAAAGTGGCTCGAAAAGTGGCTCATGAATGGCCTCTGAGCTTGACGCACGTAGGATCTCCAAACGTCCCGTTGTTTAACGTAACTTACAGCTTCAAAAGAACGAGACCGCAAAAACAGGGGTTTTTGAATGACTTGAGGTTCCCTCAACTCATAGTGTCTGGCCACATTTGTTGGTCCATGTACGGACGTTTGGCGCATTCGGAGATTTGGATTAATCACTTGTTCTTGTGATTCAATACGTGAGTAGAAATGAGAACGTGTAAGCGGGTACATCACTACACCTAGACAGCGGTTTGAGAGGCGGAGGCGTGACCAACGATAGAAAACAGGCAGACCTCAAACCTCAAACCCTTCAAAGGTACAGATTTGCAACGGAGCGTGACGTCACCCCATTGATTTTGATAGAGAACAGGCAGACCTCGAACCTCCAGTTTTACGGCGGCTGATAGCGGTCCACTAACTATGTGTCTGCCCCCTTGGGGGACCAGACAAAAAACTGTTATCTGTGATTTCTCAATCGCTGTTGAATCATTCATACAATCAATTACCAGGTATCACTGCAGCTCACAGAGCCGGTGAATCCCCAAGTCCTGAATGGCCATGTATGAATGAAAGGTGTTTTCACCAAAGTTACCGTATCAAATCTGCTTTTTCGTGGTCGAGCGGCTCAGGTCTGGCAACGAATAAACACACTTCTCATGTTTGTTAAATTTGTAAAATCCAAGGGTGTATAACACCTGTATCTGTAGACCGTATTGGGCCAGCGGCGAAAAATTCTCACATGTGCTGGCCTAGATCGAGCCAGGTTCACACAATGCTTGCTCATGGGACCCAAGTGGACCAAAAATCACCACTTCTGATAAAAAACGTCATTTTTATGTAATTTCCGGTATTTAAGGCTGAAATCTTACTTTATTTGAAACGGAAATTAGCTTTTTGTATGGGACTGAAACAAAAATGCATATAAGGATGATCTTATACAAGGCCATGCCCGGTGGGGGGGGGGGGGGGGGGGGGGGGGGGGGGGGGGGGGGGGGGGGGGGGGGGGGGGGGGGGGGGGGGGGGACTAGACAAAAACCTCCAACCAGATGCAGCTGAAGATTTCAGGATTCCGACTGATGCGGTGACCTTTGGCTTACCGTACATTTTTGATTCTGTCCTTCATTACCGTCAAAATGCGTTTGCGATCGACTCCTCAGCACCAACCATTATCCCGACACAGAAGGCAAGTAGAATTGCGAGTATGAGCGTTTTCGATATTGTCAAGCTAAAGATGGGTTATAACTGCCCGGAACAAGAGAAGGAGAAAGCCATCGGGTGTTAGCCGAAAACAACGACAGCGAGAAGAATCACTGCTGCTCAAACTTCCAAACCCAAACTGCCGCTGCGACTCACTGAATGGAAACGGGCTAAGCTGAGGATTGCGGAATGTAGATCACTCAGAACAAACAACTGTCGTGCCAAAAGTCTGGAAACCTGCAGAGCCGAAAATTATTTGTTTTATTGCGACAGTTTCTCTACTGGAGCTGAGGTTCGTTTTTATTTGGATCAAGTGAGGCAAGTGCTGCCATTTTGTCCAATCGGGCTTACTCTGGCGGGCAATAGAGACTTAAAACCAGAGTTCTTCGATCCTGCCTCTGAGAACTTGGTACTTCTTGTAATACACAACGTGGCCGATTTTGATTCCAGCACGCTAGCTCTGCTTCAACTACCCAACCTTTTGAGTCTGGTGTTCTCTCACTGCACGAACATCCGTATCCAAGCAAGCACCCTGAAATTCAGCAGTCTCAAATCACTGATTTCTACAAATCTACAATCGCCGAAATTGAGAAAGGGTCTTTTGAGAGCTTGACCAGTCTGAAGTCCATAGCCTTTGACCAAGGTCTCTTGCCACCATTTCAATCGTCGACAAAAGATCATCTATGGAGACTCCATTGTAGCTCGGAGTACCGATGGCTGAGGGAATATTTGAAACAGCATCCAAAACTTATTCAACCTCGAAAGAAAAGGGAGTTATTCAGTGTTCCGGGGACACGAAGTGGTTTGCTTCCGAGACGCGGAATTTATTATCCTGTTGACTGCGCTGAAGACGACCTCACTGGCGATCCATATCAGATTTAGTTTTCCGCTAAACGCCGAAGAATGGTGTATTTTCTTCGTAGCTGATGACTATTGTGTTGCCTTGTAATAAAATCATGTGGATGTCGTTGATGAAAGAGAGAACATGGACCAACCGGTAAATTCTGTGGGGTTTTTTTCATAAACGACCAAGGTTCATCTCGTTCGAGAAATCAGTCAAATGTTTTTTATTATGGGAATGGAAGCGAGGTTGTATTATCAAGTAACATTTCATGAGGTCCTTCTGGACTGGTGCATTGGCTTCTTTCGCGGGAAGTTTCCGAGAACATCTTCGCGAGATTTAATTATCCCAAAAGTGGGGATTTACCGACGTAACTTTGCGTCTGTCTCTGATCTGATCCGTTTGATCCAAATTTAAACTCAAACACGGGCAAAAGATTTCGGGTATTACAGAACTCGCAACTTTTTGGTGTTTTGGTTTCGTAAACCGAAGGTCATGTTTGGCAAATCTTGAAAATGGGTAAGAGCTTGTGAAAACACGATGCTGACAGGTTGAAGCAAACACACTGTCTCAATTCCGTAAATAAAGTGTTGGAG
This sequence comes from Isohypsibius dastychi, assembly GCA_034696485.1. Classification (NCBI taxonomy): domain Eukaryota; kingdom Metazoa; phylum Tardigrada; class Eutardigrada; order Parachela; family Isohypsibiidae; genus Isohypsibius; species Isohypsibius dastychi. The sequence goes on along the minus strand of JAQIWT010000064.1, from coordinate 3,215 downwards.
TAACGTATGGTGGAGTCTTTTATTTTCCCAATATTGATGAAGAGCGTGATGCGTGAGGTAGGGATGTTCTAAGAAATTCAACTCCTCAATCTTGCCGGTAGCTGGTTAATGTAAGGTTAAAGCATTTCTCGCTGGCGTGTTCCTGTTGCTGTGTAAAATGACTTTGACCACGACCATACAGTCTGTCCAGGATTTAGACTATTGCAGCGTTATGACAATTTATTTATAACGATCGAGCCGCTTCGAATCCGTTTGCTCAGTAAGATTTAATCACACATTAAAATATTACGTTCATCAGACCAGTTGTTTGATGTGTTTTAAGACACAGAACGTTGATTATGATTGTGCAATAATATCCCGTGAACCCCGTCACCAGTACCGTTTGGTATTCAGCTATAAAAGCATTAAATCATGTCACCTAGTACTCCGGAGCGGCGGTGGTTGTGGTGGCGGTAGTTGTGGTTGTGTAGGGAGCTGGTGTAGCGCGAGTATAGCGGGTATTGGTCGGTTGCGTTCGAGTAGTGTAACTTCGAGTGGTTGTCGGCTGCGTTCGAGTGGTATAGCTTCTTGTGGTAGTTGGGTAAGTGCGAACTGGCTTGGTGGTGTAAGGTGCAGGGGTCCTGGGCTTATAATCGTTTGGTCGGTAGGACTTCACACCGGATGCCGAGGGGTAGACCAGCTGATCGTCCAAAAGAACGGTCTCGGATCCGATGTGTAGACGGCTGTTGGAGAAATCGATAAACTGGTAGGATTTGCTGCAGTCGACGTTGAAGAACCAATCGCAAACCAAGGTAATTTGATTGAAGAGCTACAAAATGATCATCATTTACGAAAGAATGTAATTGCGGCATTGTTAGCTTACAGTCATGTTGGGGCATAAGAATCCAAAATTTTCTCCGTTGAGTCCGCAGTAGTGGAAAGCTTGGCATTTGCTTGGGTCGCTGACGTCAGCATAGTAACCGGCTTGCTTGTATGAAGCGCAGTCGGGACCTGGTTCGGGGACCACGACGTTCAAAGGATAATCTTGGCCGGGCACTGCATTTTTAATCAGGTCTTGCTGCTCTTCAGTCGTCAGATCTTTTCCTCCGCGGAGAATGAAGAGAGCGTCCAACCACTTTGGATCTTGATCGCCATTGATTCGTGTCATCATTCTCTGGAAACAAACTTCTCATGAAAAAGTGCTGGAAAATAATTGAGCCTCTTTATCCATAAGATCGTATCAAATAATCAATAAAATTCATGCATAATAAACTTGTTTTTAATGTACTCTATATGTACGGTGATGTACAGTAAGTAAACTCACTGGGAATGAAGCTGGGATTGGCTGTTCAATGGCGGCAGGCGCTGCTTCGGCGGCAGCCAGACAGGCACCAAGTAGGGTGGCGAAAAGAACGACACAGATCATGGTGAGAAAGTTAGGTAGTAAAACAATAAAGGAACTAAAAGCAGGCGACGGATCATAATGAAAGTGCATACTGTGTTCAGTCTTATATACTCAAAATGTTTGACAATCAGTAACCCAGAGTTTCCTGATGAGGCTCATTAATCAGTCTGATGATTATGTTTCGACGTCGTTAACCTCAACCTTGAGAGGCTCACAACTGGTCTTCCCCACCCGAGCACCAAATGGGTAACCGGTTCTTCAAAGTGCAACAGTCACCTGATTTCGAAGAATTATCAAATCTGGGGTTATAAAGTATCAAAGTTATTGAGTTTCACTTTTCAGAAGGCTTTGATTAATTACAAGGAGGCCTTTAGAGAGTTCATCTGTTACTGTGTTTTTTGCTATTGTTTGAAGAAGATTTCTTAGGGCACTGGTGACTAAATTTACCTGTCTGACTGCCCCGCCCCCATTTTCTGCATACCAAGCTGAAAGAACCACAAACCCGGCGTAATGTTCCTTCAAAATATCTTTTCTCAAATCTCACTTGATAGAAAGCGCGTTATTAAAAAGGAACCTCCGCTGAAAACGAAGGCATTTTGGGCATCTGTTACACGGGGTTGGGTTATTATTCCAGGCAGTATACGATGGCTAATCAGTCCAAAAACAGGACAATGGGACTCCATACGGAGGAAAAGTCAAATCGCTCGAAAAGTCCACTCGTGAACTGAAGAGTCCCGATCGGCTTATACGCGGGATGAACTTGAGTCTTGGAAATACTGGACAACATGTCGAATCAGCCTGTTATCGAAGATTTTCGACTCACTCTGTCTAGCCAGGCACAAGAACGCAGAATATATTCGACAACTGCAAATGCAAAAACTCGTCATGTTAGAAAAGCTATCAAGATTGCAGCAAGTCTCCTAACACAAAAAAGAAGTCAAGGCAGAAACAATTCTTCGAGACTGCCACTGAAAACGACAGAAGAAAATTCGTGCAAAGATTACACGGAATCCGGTGAACCACCATCAGCAGCGTACTTGGTCTAACTCTAACTGAAAACAGATCGGTGCCTGTGACTGGTTATGGTACGAGTATGATTTAAAAGGAGTACATCATGTAAATCAGGGTATAAACTTCATGAGATGGAGAGGGATGGAAGTGAAAGTTCCAAGCAACCGCCAGGATGAAAGGAACTAGCATGTTCAACTGCACATGCTCAGCTTAAAATAACCAGTGAAACGCCCAAGAAACTACAAACTGTAGAAGCGCCAAAAAACTAAATTAGAGCAGATGCTTTTGTAGATATATGACGTTGGTCATCTTAACAATTGTCGTATCGACAATTGTACATGTAATATATTTAAGTACATGTGATAACCTCTTATGAAGATAAAATGGTTTTCAGGTAAATTCTTGTGTTGTGTTTGGATGACATGACTACTTTTCCTTTATAATTGCTTCTAATTGTTTTTTTCCATGGTTTTACGACAGAAGATCACCGAAAATCTGTGAAATATTATTTTATTTTATTATCTTGCAACCAATCGAAGCGAAATTACGATATTGAACGAGGCAACAGAAAAAGTAAGACATCGACAACAATTTATCATTCATTCGGCATTTATGGAAAATTCAGTCTGGTCCCAATCGCCAGTAAGATCGTCTTTTGCGCAGTTAACAGGATAAAAAATCATGCGTCTTGTATATGCACTACTCTCCGATTCCTCCTAACTTGACACGCTCGTTTCATTGTAGAACGTAAAGTTAGCAGGAACTGTAAAGTTAGTGTGCACTCAGTAAAGGAAGCTATTTGTCTTCAATTTCGACATAC
>JAQIWT010000063.1:0-41575 GCA_034696485.1 Isohypsibius dastychi | reverse complement strand
CCCCCCCCCCCCCCCCCCCCCCCCCCCCACATCTTCAACTTCGTCTCCTACGAAGCTTCTGCAATTCGATGGCCAGCTGCTTCTCGTACGTACGGCCCAAGCCATCTAATATTCAGATGGATGAAGATAACATGATAAGTACAAAGCTATTGGTATATAAGCTTCCTCTTCCAAATAGTTTGCAGTATTCTCAGCGTTTATTCAGGAACCCGCCGCCCTTTTGAATTTTCGGTCTGACCTTTCCAACACATCTTCTTCAATATTCGTGGTGACCCCGCTTCATGGACACCCTTGTTGCAACACCTGTTGATTATTCCGCATTCCCAACCAACATCTCCGACGTAATCTTCCTCGAGGACCCCTCCGAATACCGACCTGAGTATGCGGATCTCCCGCCACCAGTTCCAGCAATATTAGCAGCCACCGGTAAGCCAGAAGAGCATTTCCGCAATTACTACACGGATGACGCCCATGGAGAGCGTGTTCGGAAAACGTACGTCGAGATGCATACCAACCAGACCGTCGAGTTCGTCAGGAGCCGCATCAAGTACTGGGGTGCCTTCGACAAGCATAAGATGACGATTATGCAGGCTCTTGGCCTGCTGAATACTTTGGTGGACGAGAGCGATCCTGATTCTACTGTACCAAATATTATCCACGCGTTCCAAACTGCGGAACGAATTCGCGCGGCCTGGCCACAATATGACTGGTTTCACCTTACAGGTAATTATATATAAAAGCAAAATACATTTGCAATATGTGTAATTTTGATAAACGCAAATTATAAAATACAGCCGAAAAATTAAGTAATTAGAGTAATTAAGTAACTAAACCAACAAAACAAAGCTCAATTTTAAAGTAACGTGTTGCATATTTCCGTACATGCACTTTTACCTTTGCAACCACAACTTTGAAGGGGTTCTGGCTTTTGATATTTATAATAGTGGGTCCTGCGCAATTTCGGAACTTTGTCCTTTCTCGCTCACCCACTGCAGTTTGTCATTATGAGTTGGCGAGGCTGACGCAATGATCCGTAGATTATTTAGCTTTGATTAAAATTCCACGTTTGCTATTTATCTTTCTGTTGACCAAAAGCGTAGTAGTTGAAGCGCAGTAATAACGTCAATTTTCTGCGTAGCCTGAGTCCAGAAAGTACTATCATGACTAAGCATAACGGGATGTCCGTAACTAAAGCTATTATTATATTGAAACATTTTAACTTCGGGTGTCTTTTAAATTAACCATAAACTGGAAGAAGTTTAATAGCCGTAATGATTCTTGCTCATCGTCGTTTATAAACCAGGTGGTTTACTCCAGTAACGTTATCACGATTTTATATTCAGGTCTGATCCATGATTTGGGAAAGGTCATGGCAGTCTGGGGTGAAAAGCAGTACGCAGTCGTCGGAGACACATTTCCTGTGGGTTGTCGGTTCGGTGATTCGGTTGTCTTCCGTGAGGATTCCTTTTCCGCGAATCCTGATTCCACCAACGATTTCTACAGTTCGAAAAACGGAATTTATGGAGAAGGCATCGGTCTCAACAACGTTCTCATGTCATGGGGTCATGACGAATACATGTTCCGAGTCCTCAAACACAACAAAACGACACTCCCACTAGAAGCCCTGTACATGGTTCGCTTTCATTCCTTTTATCCATGGCACACCGGAGGTGATTACATGCACTTATGCAACGCAACCGACCTGAAAATGCTGCCATGGGTCCTCGAGTTCAACAAGTTTGACTTGTACTCCAAAAGCGACGAGTTACCTAATATCCCCGAATTGATTCCATACTATGAAGGCCTTATCGAGAAATATATTCCCGGAACGCTCAGCTGGTAAACAAATTGCAGCGCCTGATTACTCCTACATTACGCAATTCGTGGTTTATTTATCATTTATTGACTTGCTAAGCGTTTAAAAAATGCCTCTGTACTACCATATCATTTTGCAATATTTTTTCAAGATGTTTATTCTGGAGTGCTCCAGGGTTAATGCAATATGGAGTACCAATAGTAATATGGTATCTTATTTAAAGATCAAATGAAATATATTTTGGTGTTTAATTAGATTTTTCCTGGGTCGACGTATCTTTAAATGATCAACAACAACTGAATAAATATTTTGAATATGCTCAACAAATACATCATTAATGTTGTCACAATGCGTGAGGGTCAGCCAAAGGTCCTAATGTACTTGTATCATCAATAGCGGAAACAACTTTGGAGTTCGAGTATGGTCGATAAGTGGGTCGTGGCGTCAGCTGAAGTCCCGAAGCTTGGCTATCGGATTGTGGGTTCTCATGGATCTGATTTCGCATATCGGCTGAGCTCGATCCACGCTGACAAAAGTGGAAATGAATGAGATTCGGCACACTCCAAAATACAACAGTACCCTGAAATATTTGCTCTCCATTTTCACAAATTTGAACTCGTTGAACGTGTCGCGGTTTTTCAGGCAGTTCAGGAGCACGAAGTCACACAAGATTGTCGCCTAGAAAAGTAGAATAATCATGCCTCAGGGTAATTCCAACAAAACACGGGGCAATCAGTTGCTTTGAAGAAGATGTTGTTTTGGAATTAAATCAATGTTTTGTTTTTGACGATTGGTTCATGACGTACGAACGTTCTGTTTCGAAGTACAGAATCGAAAAATATCACGACTATGAATCTGAGTTCCACTTACTATTCCTAACAACCCGATACCAGAACCCAGGTTCATGGCAAATACGACAAATGAGAACCTCCCGGCTTGTCCATAAACGTTAAAAACAAAACGGATGCCGTAAACCTTTAAAAGGGTCCTCCGATTAACGCCGTCGGCGTCTGTCCAATAATGAGCATATCTGCAATGTGTTTTAAATTAATTATTAGAATGATTCGTGGAAAAGACAACTCTCCCAGATTGAGAACCGAAGGAATACCTGAAATTCCACCCTTTTGCGAGCTTGTCTTTTTTGTCATCCATACGGCGGAAAGAATACTTTGGAAGACAATTATCGTGACTGTAATCCAGATCACAGTTCCATTCAATAACAAATCCCATAACACCTCCCTAGAACAGCATCCTTAGCTACGTTCGAAATTTTTCCATATCATTTTATTTTCGTAATTTTCCCGGTATTATTTGGAGTTCACGATGGCTTACCCGTTCAACAATTTCTGAGTAACTCTCGTTGGCAAGTCTGAGCATATCTTTCAGCACAAAAATAGGACAGTACGGATGATCTACCGGGTCATATCGGCAATTTGCGAGATAGCTGAAATTCATGGACTCCAAAATATTCCGTCGTTTGAGATCAAATTTTGGAAATATAATCTGGTTCTTCACCAAAACCGTAAAATTCTCCGAACCCAGCAGAGTAGCTGGTCTGAAATAAATCTTCATTAGCAGCGTAGTAAAAAGCCTCTAAACCAACGCTGTTTCCGGTTACTGTAAGCTCCATTTATTAGAAATGTAATTATTTACAGAACCCATCCATCATAATGACAAAGGAGCAAATTCTAAAAAAATTAAAAAAGTTATTGGTTCATATTTTACGTACACTGGGCGAACGTCAACTTCGACCGGACACCATGCTGATATCACACAACTCTTTGACGAATTGCTACACTCTCCCGTGCGGAATCCATTTCCGTTTGTAACCACCGTGTCAGCGACACAATCAGAATCCGATTGACAGATGATGCCGGGTGCGCCTACATTTTTATCCTGAAAAAATTACACTATTGTCCGTTAACATTAAACTACAGTACATCACGCAGAAACCTTGTCCGTGACAGTTTTTGCTTGGTATGGAGTTTCAGTTGGCAGAACGCGCTGCATGCATGATATAAATAAATTGGACCGAAAAAAGCTTAATTAAATGCAGCGCGTAATATTCACCTCTGGACACGTGTCTTGTTTCTGGTCTGGAGTCCCGACGACATTTGTCGCAATGAAAAAAGCATTATTCTCCTAAATAAATAAATGCGATGAATTAATTATCACTCAAAACGAAGCACGATATACCTGTGGAGGAATTACAAAATCAACCGAGTCCCAAATTTCCGTGTTGAGTGGAAATGGAAATTTGGTTTTTATAACTCCTTTTATCTTTGTAACAACGCTGCTTTCTACCCTTTCGGTGTCTTGATATCCTTTGTTATAAATAAAAACGTACCTAAAGAACAACATCTTTTTCAAGCAAATAGCAAATAATTCACGCATTCAATAATAAAAATAACCTTGAAAACAGAATGTCTGAGAACATCGAAACAAGCTTTTTAAAATATTATTCTGATCATAGAAACCCCAACAAAAAAATTCTCACCCAATCACGTAAGTGATGATCGCAATTTGAACAAGACGGTACAGTGCTCCAATTCTTTTGCTGTGGATATTCACAATTTTCGGCGTTTCGTACCTTCGAAGCAAAACCCATCAGGAACATTTTTCACTGCGACAATCCGTTCAACTTCTTACTTAAATAAAAAGTCTCCGCCACATGTGAAAGCTCTTCCAAGAAAATTCTGGGATGTAGTGAGCATCTTAATTTTAACAGGCTCCACTTTGTGCGACATAAAAGGTCACATGAATATGGCATCAGATGTTGCAAAAACTCTCGACGGTATAGAGTCGATTAGATGATATTTTTTGTGCCATGATTTAAAATAACACAATTGGGAACGCGAGAACGCTGAATTCTATGGCTACACTTGAAACGTAACTGGATCCAGCCGACCTTCCAAAAAATAAATAAAGATGATTCGATGCAAGTGTGATCCAATACCCCCGGAATTCATTCAAATTATTGACACGACAAAATCTAAGTGGCTGCAAGACAGAAAAGCCGTGAAATTCTAGCGGGACAGTCCACCGGAATTACACTGGGATCCATTGACATTAAAAGCTAAATAAACTCATCAGTTTCCCATTGGTGCTCTTTTCACGGCTCTCTCATCCGTTCCCCTTTCGACTCAACGTTAAAGTGGTACCATCAATTCCAGCACGTTTGGGAAGGGAAATGTGTCGATAATCCTATTCCCGATCGGCTTTGTTTGACCCGCTGAGCAATCGGAATGGGTTTAAAAGAAGTGCCATAATGGTTTTCCGAGTCCATTTAACACGTCGTCAAGAAGGACAAGTGGAGCAAGAATTACCTCGAAAAATCTGCACAACATACATCAATCTTTCCGAGTGGCTCGGAATTCGAGCGTATGTTGTTTCTGTATAAACAAACTTCCCGCAATCACCAAGAACCCTGCAGAGTTCTCATTTTTTTGTCTTCGGGTCACATTAATTTCATGTCTGTGAATTCGCTTGTGTAATACGCACAAAATACTGCGCTATCATACAAATCCCCGGAAAAATATCGAAGCCACAATTCGGGACATTAGGCACCTTGAGCCAGCACGTATTTGAAGAAACCAAACCAAGTTTGGAACCAAACCAAGGCTCCAAACCAAAGTTTGGACCAAAGTTTGAAAAGAAACCTGGTTTGTAACCAAACATAGGCCCTCGTTTTGGTTACAAACCAAGTTCAAAAATTGAGAAATTGCGTGTAAACCCATCGGCGCGATTAACGTTGTTGTTCAGTGATATCATGCAGACTCGGAATATACCACACATCAGGCAGGGCATATCCAACGGCGCCAACCCAGCCAACCAATCAAGCCGCCGATCCGCACGTCTCGTAGACTTAACATGGGCTTATTTGCTGATCAATTCCATCATCAATCAACTGTAATTTCATTCAGAATTCAAGTTCTCTTCCACCTTTTGAGCAAACATCTTCGGAAATCTTTTCGAAGACTTGCATATAACAGACTGATCTGAAATTATCTGAGGATGCCCGGGCGAAGCAAAGCTCAGATCACGGCGGATATTGCGGCGAAGAATACGGCTCAACAGGAGGATGAGAAACTGCAAGTTATTTCGAAGCAGATTATTGAGGATATGGTCCTTTTGCGAAAACTGCCAAGCCTCATCCGTTTTCTCAATCAAAAATGAAACGAAGGGACATCTGGACAAAAGTTACTGAGGAATTGAATGAGGAATGTGGCACTGTGACGCGAACGGAGAGAAATTGTCGATATCGAGAAGAAGACAGCAAGAAGATTGCTGAGGGAATCCAATCATTTGCGTTACTGCGTCTTTCCGCCACAAAGAAAAAGAACAACCGTTTCGAATCTGGGAATCCCGAGCAGTCTGATGAAACGGAAGGTAAATCTCGAAGTGACTACTGTGCGCTTTTCTCGAGAAAAAACGGGAAAGTTTATCGCTTGGCAGTTTTCCACGTAGCACTCCCAATTTTTCCAAATTGTCTTGGATTTTGTATTTGTAGAAATACTGATTGTGTTTTTAATTTTTGCAGAAACACCGGAGCATACTAGCGCAGTCAAAATTACGTCAAAAAAGTAAAGCGTTCAACTCCAAAAAAGCGGGGCCGCCGAAATTATGATAATCCTGTCGCTTAGAATTCGACCGTCAGGAAAAAAAGACAAAGCCGCTTTAGATAAAGCTTCGCTGGATCATGTTGCAGAAGCTATTTTATTTGAAGGGATTTTTTGCGACACTTCTCGCTTCATGCAGCAAGAAACTGACTGAGTAAAACTTTGATAAAGAACGGTTCTGCTTTTGTTTTTATCAAAGGTTCAAATAATGATTAACAGTTGGCGGTTCGACTCAAAAATAAGAAGACACTCATCCAGTTCATCCTCCGCGTACGCAAGATCAAGCAAATTCCTTGCCATTTTTTGCAAAAAGAATTCGTTTGTTCCATTTGAGACCCGGAAATGAAATTGTTTGGTCTCTAGTATTGGTTTGGTTTATGGTCTTGGTTCACATGCTCAACCTCTTTTTTCGCTAGAAACCATACCAAATTCGAGACCAAATATTTTTGGTTTCTCTTTTGGTTTGGTTCAAGTTTAGGTCTGAAATGACCTCTGGCTCAAGCTGCCTATTGTAATATATCATTCTTCGTGATCCTCACTTGTCATACTGAAACAACGCATACAATTACAAAAATGTTTAAAAGGTACGCAAACTATACCAGTTAGAATACCTCGCGAAAGTCCTGAGTGAGCTCTAACACAAGAAAATTACTAGTTGGAACAAAACTACACTGATTACGTTGACAAGCCTACAATTAAAATGTCGATTATTTTGTAGTTGCACGGTACTTCGCTGATCAATGACTACAATTTCCAGAATCAACTAATGGTCGACCTACATACTCGTATATTGGCTGTTGTTTTTTATTTCGGAAGGATCTGCACTTCCAGATTGATGTATTTTTGAATACGGATCAATAAATGTTGATATGTATGTACATACATGTGTATTGCTTTATACATGATATAAATGTACGTGTATATTATTACGTAGTCTGGATTTCCAGAAACTGTATCACGATCCACACTCCACGGCGTTTTAACAATATTGTGAACCTGGAAAGACGCTCTACAGGCCTTCAGACAACGCATCTGTAATAAATAGGTCGGGATATGGAGGCTAAAAAAACATAGAATAAGTTGAATGTTAGATCCAGATGATCTAGTTATTCGGGATTATTTATACTCATAATATAATTGTTGTGCTTTGTCACGAAAAGGAAAAAATTGTTTTGGGTGAATTCACATGAAACACCGCCCCCGTCCGCCTGCCCAAATGGGCCGGTTCATTTGCTTGGCGCTGGTGGATATCGACTGAGATCTCAAGAGCCATGTGTTCATGCTCAGGTAATGCAGCGTTTCACCTGAGTCGATTTTCTAACGCCGGAGGGAATCGTAAGAAAATAATTACAAGACAAGCCATACATTTTCATCCATCCGATCGGGGCTTTACACAACCGAAACGAAAAAGCACAGGTAGGGCCACTCTCACGCCTGACGAACTGATACCTTCGAATAATATTTTCTGCGTCACGGATTATCGACATGTTATCTGTTTACTTTCGGGAGTTTTGGTATATCCCATATTGATCTCTGGTATTGATGAGCAATGGGAGCTCCAGCAATTCTTTTGTCTTTCGGAACTATTTGTGCAGCCATCGCTGCTGCTTGTGTAAGTTATCAATTTCCAACTTTCATTGCTCGAATAAAAGTTGTACTGTAAATACTTTTAAATAATTGGTGATGTCGTTTAAAATCTTGTTTTTCTTAAGGTTGCCATCGCATTTGCCACCGACAACTGGTTGGAATATGATGTGAACAGGCGCGCCGTTTTGGATGTAATTCAAGCTCCGAACCCCTCTCCAGATTTCGCCGATATTGCGAAGGAAATAAATCGGACTACGATATATTTTGACCGAACTGTTGGGTTATGGAGAACTTGTTTTCCGACAGAAATTCCATACGGTACGTGGTTGGGTAAACATTCTTGATTGTTTGGCAGCTGTACGTTTTTCCAACGTGTTGGATGTTTTTAAGAATCCAACATCGCAATAAATCTTGGTTTTTTGCTTGCATTTATCGCACTTTTTTGTTTTTCGTTTGAAATTTTTGAAAATTATCCATGTGACCGTGAAAAGTTCAATTGATTTTGATAAGTGCTCGCGATTGCTGATCCAACAATTGGGTAATTCTGAACAGCCAGGTCTTGTGTCACTTGAACAGCACTGATTCAGCTGCGCAAACGGAAAATCCAAAATCCCATTCGATCGCCAAATATGTGCATACTGTCACGCGGTTTTCTACCTTGAAAATCAATGATAGACATTTCTGCGGATGACAAAATGATCGGAGTTTAGAAAAAGGATCAGGACAGATCGATAGTTATTTTTGTATTATGGAAGCTGCTTCAACGTGATTTGAACCGTCATCCATATACTCTATGATATTCCACGAAATTGTTCATTGATACATAAATATATGAATATATATTTTACCTCGTTTAAAATTTGGACACACCAAAAAACATTGAGCAAGATGACCTTTGAAAATTTCAAGTATAAAAATTGTGAACAAATCTTTAGATTTATATTGAATGTAAATGCTAGTCAGTGAAATCAAGGAGTTTTCGTCGAGGGTCAAAAAAGTGTTCAATATTTCTGACATAAGGCAGAAGACAAGCGATAACATTATGGCGGACGATTTGGGTTAAGCATGGTTGTCGTTATGATTTGATTGTTATTCCGTGAGCATGCAGCAGAACTAGATTCTTGGTTCGCCTGAATCACTTATTGTCATATCTGAAAGCAGTCGTACTTCCTGTGATGTGAGACTTATGGGTTGTACAAATAAATCGCCGCCAAGAACAATATGGCTCGAGCAGGCCGAAGCTTTTCTAGACTACCAACATTTTTGCATTAATTATGTCAGGGTTGTAGATTCTTGCGCGACCTGCCCTGCACCTGGATAGAATTATACATCTTAATAACTGGAATAATATGAACAAGATAAACACAAAATAAAAGATCCAGATTTGCAAAAACATTTTAAACATTTTAATATGAAGATTGAACATTTTAATGTGAATAAGTTATTTTAAAATTTATTTCCATCATACATACAATTTTAATAAGTGGGTAAATGAGTTTTGTTAACAGAAACATCGTGATAGAAATTAATATGATAACAAAGGATTTATTGTTTACAGGCCTCGACGGCGTATATCTTTCCCCAACGGATACAAGTTGCGTGAACATCAACTACCCAAAAGATGTGGACTCCAACGCAGACCGATATGAACGAGCACGAATCCGTAAGTACTTGAACGTAATTATTTTCACGAACCTAGCGTAACCGCTAAAGGCGCGCGGGGTAATTTTATCTAGTCTATTCTAGTGCATCATGAAATTCTAACCGATTGAAAATAATAGATTCGAGCTAGCGGAATGTCTGACCAGTTTTTAGGAACTCAATTACAGTCACAGGTATTTGTTCAAGTGAGTGAAAGCCACTTGAATTCATAATCAGCTGCATACAGTGCTTTCTCTCGCAGCATGTTTTTATCGCGAACTAATTTTCCGCCCACGAGGAACTGAAAAACGCAGACTGAAACGAACAAAAGTGTGCAAAAAATGCAAAAAATGCAAAAAATGCATCGCGTGACAGCAGCTCTCAAAACCTTGATTCCCTTCTTAAAAACAATCTGGAAATTTTCCTACGTTTCAACCACAATGTATTTTCAGTTTTTTTACATTTTTATAATTTGCAATTTTAAAGTCATAATTTTCAAGGTCGGCGAAGCAACAGCAGTATTATCTAAACAGTAATGCGAGTCAAAAGGAATCACAGGTTGGATTGTTTACGATACTCACACCAAGTAATCTGTCATTTTTTCACAGTTTTAGTTCAGTGAACCACCGCCGTAATCCAATACATTCATGTTTCTTTTTGACAGATTTGATGCGCACCATCCTTGCGTTGTTTATTGCCGGATTTGCCATGGAAGTGCTCAGTTTTCTAATCGGTGTATTTGGCTGCTGGAAGCGCAGTCCTGGTTTATTGTGGACCACAGGAACCTTCATGTTTCTTGCTTGTACGTGACTCAAATAAATAGAAATCATTCAATGCAGATTATTTGAATTTAACTTGAACAGTTTTCAAATACACTCGTGACCACGATTTGTTTCACAAATTCCTCTGAGGAGATCAATGCAAGCAATAGTAATAATAGCATATATTTATTTAGTTCTTCTGGATGCCGGCGCACTGGCAATATGGCATGGAGTTGATTACATGGAAACCAAACAAATGACCACGAAATCGTACCCACCGTCCTGGCCTCAGGTATGTATCTACAGAAAATCATTTTTATTCAACTTTATTATTATTATTTATTATAATTTAAACGCCAGAAAATTGAATGTCTTTTTTCGAAAATCTTCAGATACCTGATATGCAGCGCTGGCCAGTAGTCCGAAATCTTCAGACCGCAATATTTCTCATCTTAAATTAACAGACTAGGAAACTGAACCAACAAACACAATAGCTATTTTCACTTTCTGTTATGAAGTATATAAATAGTTCAGCACAGCTTGTGGTCCATGCTTTTTGATTGACGTTTAAGGTTCCTCAACATTAAAGATTGTTGTGCTTTTCAGGTATTACAGAACAATACCAGCAGATGGTATAGTTGGTCATTCATGCTGGCATGGATCGGCTGCGGTTTCGCCCTGTTGTCCGCTATCTTTTTATACGCCGGCGCCGGAAGTCTTCGCTCCGAAAGAAGGAGAGAAAAAGAACGTAATGCTCAATATGTTATGCCCGTCTATGGAGGATACGGTGAAAAGCATCCGCCATACTATGCACACGCTTATTCCGGGCCATATTATTACTACAATACCAATACTAGTTCGTATCGTTATTGAAAAAACAATATTCTGTAAGATTGTTGTTTCCGCTTGATTAATGAGCTTCTCAATTTCTGTTGTTGTCGACAAATCCTTTCTTCGTGTAATTAGTGATCACCGGTTTCGGCGTGATTCGACAAAAATGAATTTAGTCATACACGGATATGGGCTTAAGTAATTTACACAAGACTTTTCTTAAAGTTCATTCAACTTACAAATATCATCATTAAAAGCGCGCTAGTCAAGATCGTACTTGAGGAAAAAGCGTCTTGGTGACTCTCAGCAAGGTGCATTGATTGACACCTCGAATTTTTTAATTTCAACGTCGGACTCGCAACGACAATGCCCTATGGAGACAACCTAGCTCGGATTATCTCTTCGACATCCACCTCATTTACTGTTAACCGTAATCGCTGTTTGAAATTCGTGCATTTTCCGAAAAAACAAAACTAAAGATTATCGAAAATATTCAGGGTTCTGAAAAATGGAGAACTTAGCTATTCCAAATTAATACCTGCAACATGTTACATTGTCAGATTCTTTCTGGTCATGTGGTCTGATCTCATTTTTGCCACAGGGCGGTGTTGGTCACATCCATTTATTAGGGCTAGGCTCCGTGACTTTCGTAATATTTTGATGATTTTATTGCATATTAATGAGTGCGCAACACTTTCATTCTGGCATGGCACCAAGAAATTTGTCAATTTTTCATGACAGTGATCTGAAGCAAAAATGTGGACGGTATCATTTCTTAACGTGACTTGAAATGCAGTTCGAACTGTTGGTAATGAAACTGGATTCTGCTTTTTACGAACAGCTGTTCAAGATGAAGTCAGATTGAAGATGGAATGATCACGAACTGTAACCAAGAGGCGAGATAGGTTGCAAACGTGTTACTAGTATTTTCAAAATCCCCGAGTTTCTTGAAGTAAGCTCAGAAAATAGTTCACGTTTGTTGGGGGAAATCGAAAAAAGCATTTCACGAATTGCTATTTTGCTTGTTGAAAATGTTCAGAAGATATGTTTAACTTCGTGATTATTTTTCAAGACAGAGCGGCAGAATCATTTTAATGATTTTTTAACCATTCCAATAACTTATACACCGTATGAACAGAATGGGAAAATCAGTTCTGTATCACACATTACTTTGAGTTGGTCAAATATCGTGCATGATAATGATGGGGGCTGTTCGGTGCACACGTGCATCATTTTGATCCAAAAAATCGTGGTTTTGGAAAAGCAGACTTGAAGTGGCGTCCCGTTTTAATATCCCTGGATTCTGCGAACATAATTCTATATTGACACATATTGAGTTATGTAAAGAGTAATTCAGAAAGTCATTTAAATTACTCACTTTAATAGGAGAGCTGCCTTCTTCCAGTTTAGCGAACTTCCGGTCGATGAGTTGGTAATTGGGTTTGACGCAATTGAGAAGGACGAATTCACTGACAAGTGATGCCTAATAAAGAGAGTCAACATAGGGATGCTGCATCACATTATCAACACTTAATTCCATATGAGACACTTACAAGTCCGAGTAATCCTAACCCCGAGCCGACATTCATGGCGAATATAACCGCAGAAAAACGACCAGCTTGCCCATTAACGTTGAAAATAAAACGGATTCCCCACAGCTTTATAAGATCCCGATACATGGTTCCATTAGCATCGTAAAAATAGTAAGCATGGCTGTGATAAAACAACCATTCAGTCTGAGGTCACCGGTTACTCGAACATCCTACCGGAAATTCCACCCTTTTGCAATTTTGTCGTCTTTGCTGTCTAGTCTTCGGAAAGAATACCGCGGAATGCAATTTTCGATGTCAAAGTCCAGGTTGCAGTCCCAGTTTATATTGAACCCGATAATTCCACCCTGAATCCCAAAATATTCACACATCTTTCAGTTGAAGAAGTTATTTCAACGAATAATACTGCAGTGATGTATCATATGCTCCGGGATTATTTTTTTAATCTGAATGCAGTGCGCAATAATTTTCATGAATAAATTACCACATTCTTTTCTATTAAGCTATGAAGCTATGAAGCTCCTGCACACAAACTTCCACCGTCCTAGAGCCTAATTATTTCCTTTTCAGATTGTTTTCTGAAACGTCTCACAAATTATTGAAGCATTTTTTCTTAAAGTCTAAAATACCGCACAAAACTAAACATTGTTTTGATGATGAAATAACGCTAAGCAATGTTTTACCCGGGTTGCAAGTTCCGTGAAATCTTCATTTGCTTCCTCCACGATTTCTTTGACGGAAAAAATAGGACAGAATGGGTCCGTTGTTGCGTTAAAACGGCATCTATAGAGATAAGCTTGACTGATTGAACTCAAGATATTCCGCCTGCCAAACAGAATTACTGTGAGTAAATCCAACTCAAACCATACATTATACATAAAAATAGCACCAAACCTTTTGATACTAAATTTTGGAAAGGCAATACTATTTTTCACCAAAACCGTTATGGATTCGAATCCTCCGAGGACCGGTGTTCTGAAATTGAATTTAAGTTTTTGTAAGAACAAAGCTGTATTGGAAAGGGACCAACTTAGGGGTTTTGTCAAGCTCGGTTGCACACCATCCAGAAATCTCACAGACAGATACATTCAAGCTTGGATCTCGCGCTAGAACGCAGCGACCTGTTTTCAAGCCATTTCCAACTGGAGTCGGTTCGTTGATGATACATTCCGAGTCGTCGGTGCACCATATGCCTGCTTTCCCGACATTTGGGTCCTTCAAATTCAAGTTTGATAAGTTTTCTGTCTAGAATTCATTGGTCACTCATTTTAACTGAACTGCTGTGGACTTTTGATGGAACATTTTAAACGGTGAGGTCAAGATTTACCAATATTTCACAGCGCAATTCATTTTCTTACCTCGGGACATATTCCCTGACTTTGCCGAGCGGTGTAGATAAGGTTGGTTGCGACGAAGAATGCTCCAGTTTCCTGAAGTTTGAAATAATCGACTTTGAAACATATCGAGTCTTGCTGTGGTTTCGTTCGGAATACAGTATGAAATTGTAGCCCAACCAGACGAAAGTGTGGTTCAATTTGCGCACGTAATTGTATGGTTGTTAACCACTTAACAACACTATTTAGTTTGTGGAAGGTTTAATCCAAAGTTCTATATATCTCTTCTTGGAATTGTTCATTTTCATGAAAACGTGATGTAATGTGGTAAAATTTAATCAATCTTCAACGCAGATAATAAAGTACCTGATTTGGAATCACAAAGTCCAGTGAATCCCAGACTTCCCGTTTTCCGCCCTCGTTTCGATAGAGAATTCCTTTAATTTTGGTGACAACGCTACTTTCCGCCGTATCAAATTCTTGATAGCCTTTCGAATGGATGAAAACGTAGCTAATAATTAACAAATAACTTTTAAATTCTCTTCTATATTCTAGTTGTTTTTTACACACAAGATAGTCGAATTACCCAATCAGGTAAGTTAAAATAAACAGTTGCACGATGCGATTTATAATTCCAAGATTTGCACTCTTCAAGGTTACAAGCCTTGGTGTTTCGTATCTGGAAAAGCCAACATTAGATTTTGATCATGAATGCGGTCTGATCCGAGTTTATATGGCTTTACATCAAACAAAAACTCCATTACACACACTTACTCGAAAAGCAGTGATTTCCCAGATCGGCAGCAAGCTCGAAATTTACGACGAAAGTAAGACATCTACGCCGCTCCTCAAACCACAATGTTCTTTGCTGATACAATGTTCAGCGCAATAATTCCGATAAACTGGTTCATTCAAAGGCTGAGTTTGGGATAATTTTCGTTTGTCGAGCACTATAGGCATCCGGTCTTTTGCGTGCACGCATTTCTGTCGAAACAACCAGACAAGTTTCTGAGATATCCCAATTGATTTGTGACTGGCTTCTAGACACTTTTAATCCCATAAAAACTCGGAGATGAATTGAACGGCATTAGCAAAAAGGCGGGTTTTACATTGTATGAAGTTGTACGGGCTGTACGTATCTATTCGTGGAGGCGAACTGAGTTGAGAGTTTGAACTGAAATTGTCAACATAAATGAAGAGTCCCATCATCCCTGTTAATTGGATTTTATGTCTGAGTGTTTCGCAATATCAAACAGTCTCTCGACACGCTCTCAGTAAAAAAACAGATCTCTCTCCTTGAAAGAGGTTTTCGATAATTAAGAGAAGTATCCGATTCCCGACGACCGAATTTGGTTCTGAATTTTCAAGCGTCAGCCAACTCTGTTTGAATTATGATACCTGTTTCTGTTGAATTTTTTCATTCGTTTACAGACGAGTCGTTTTTTCCCTGAGGGTTTTATTAAATGTTACAGTAATTGAACATAGCACTACTCTGTAGTCAAAGCGAGTGAGGTGTACTCTGAACGTGAAGTGTTTGTTTTTAATTCGACACTAGTACTGTAGAACTAACTAACTTCCGAGAGAAGTTGAAGCGGATATGATATGCAATTGAAGCACATTTCTTTGGAAATAGAAAATTCAAAATATCATGTTTTGCGGATGGAATGTTGTAAACGGAGGAAGGATCTGTTAGCACGAAATGCTGTCGTTAGATGCCGAGCTCGGAAATAGACCGAGGTAATAATTCACGCGGATATGGTGGTATTCAGTGTCAGTTCCACATCTGTTCGTCTTCCCACAAGCTGGACCAAAATCAACGCATATGACACCAAGACTGTCGATATCTGGCAGAAAAATAACCGATGTGAAAATAGAAATTATTTCCCCAGATATTCAATCGTTACCGTTAGAATAAAGTTCCGAGTGATGTAGAAAAATTTCCAGGCTGTAAAAGCTGCTGGTCGGTAGGAAACCTTTTGGAGGATAACACTGAATCGAAGCTGAGAGTTCGCTATCTGCAACACCAAACGGATTAAAAGCTGTATTGTGATAAAGTGTACTGGAATAAGTTTTTCAGTAATTGATGAGCCGACATCGTAGAGTATTGCCAAATGTGGATAAAGAAATGCATTAACATTCGTAATTAGTGCTCTAAAACATTTGCAGCCTCAATGCAATCAAGCCATGCAGCACGATCAAAAACCGTGTAGTATACCAGGGCTCATTTTTTACAAGGTAATCACAGCTATCATTTTCTCTATGGGTAAATTTGGGAAATTAGTGGCAGTTAATAGAATTATATTGCGGTACCTGATTTTCGTCTTTTAATTGAGAGATCACCGTCATTACTGTCTGGCGGTTGCGTGCAATCTGCAAATAAAAACCAGAACTTAATTATAAGTAATCTACTGTGGTGACAGAGTTTAATTAGGACCTCTTCGTCGAATAATATGCATGGAAGCAAGTAACAGATCGGATTGAAAACTGCGTGGATGATTAGTCCAAGAAAAGTGTAGGCTTGCTCCACCGAAGATCCACCACCGTAAATTACAATCTTCAATAAAAACGACGGAGTCAGATATATGATCGATATAAATCTAATAATCTAAAAATATCTCGCAAGCGAAGATGTTGTTTTTTCCTGAATACCGATATATTTTATCATAATCATAATAATAATTTTTAATGATAATGTACAGAAGTAATTTTTCTTTTATACCAAAATATCTCGGTAGCATTTTAAGTGTTTTTCTGGAAATAAAAACTTCTCCAGTCGTTTCACATTCATGTGCGAATAACAAAAACAAATGAATGAATAATGCATCAACTGGGTTTTATCGATATTTAACGAAACACAAACCGAGCCCAAATATCCCACAGCACAAGCAATATCACCGATCCAAGCACAGAAAATGATGATCGCTACAATATCATCACAGCTTTCGGCCAGTTGACGCAGCCGATCCCAGTCATCCTCAAAGTTATCCAATAAATAATTCACGTTTTGAGCCAGTTTTCTGTTCATAGCATTCCAGGAAAAATAAACTCCCAATATCATCAAACCAAAGAAAATCAACCCGACATTCATCAGAATGTTAATTGGAGTGCCTAATGTATACCAGCAACTCAGAATTTTCCATGTTTCCACTTCTCGATCAGCAAGCCAAATATGTTGCTTTATCATCAAGGTTTCGTGAAATCCAGCTCCCCAGCTCATGAAATCCATCAGCTCCCAAGCAATAGAAAATATAAATAAAATAAATACGGAAATAATCGCCGTCAAAAGCAGGAGCTTTTTCTCGTTTTTGGACCACGATTTCACTTCTTCAGTAACCTGGTGCACCAAGAGATTTATCCTCGAACTTTTGAATCTGCAGCAGAGAAACACCGCTGTACTTCTGAACACCATTATTCCATAACGGCTGTTGTAGACAACACTTTTTAGATTGTTCAGCGACGAATTCCGTGTCACCGCTAAATATCCATAAGTGATTTCCAGCGCAAAGAACACAGAGTGGGCTAGCACAAACCCGTAATAAATATTCAGGAAAAAGGTCACGAAATTGCGGCATTTATTTCTGGGGCTGCTGCGATCATGTTTGGCTCTCGAACTGATAACTTCCAAATTCCGGAACAAATTCAGTAATTTCATATAAAGCAATGATGATTCGCGCCGAATACCATTATAGTTCGGCACAGTTTCAACTTTGGTCTCATCCGGTGCGAAACATACCATTGTTTCAGTGAGGTCCATATTACTGTTCCAAAATCTTAGACGAAATCGCGTTGTCGCGGATCGTTATGAAACGAATTCAACAAGTTTTGTGGAATAAATTTGAAGGCATCTATATAGTCGCAAAGAAAATCGGTTGAAGCAGTGAACCATCCCAGATTTTCCCGGAGTGCTCTAAACAGCTGAATTAATCCTCTTAATTCAAGACTGTCGATTTGGTTCACTCATGGGGATATGATCTCTGATGGAGGTTTGGGTTGTCACTCTATCCATATATTCCTGTTAAGTTTGGATTAATCATTTGTCCATTTGTTGGATGGAAATCAGTCACACAAAATGGAAACTCAGTAACAAAACACGAAGATGGATCCAAATTCATATGCCGGCAAAATGAGGAAGTGAAGCGTAAATTTAATTTTTAACTGGGATTGATCGGGCTTTAATGGCAGCGGGACGAACCCAGCTCCTGGTTCTGACGCCGATATTACATAGTCGAGGTTGGGGGCGTTTTGTCATTATTAACAAAACCCAGTTGGGAATTGGGATGAAACATCCCAAGTTTTTACAAAGTTTGATAGTTGTTTTTCTGTCAAAAACTCAGGAAATAACCACAACATATACGGCGCATGTTGAATGAGAGACATGTGAATTACGAACTCATACAAATTAATTTCGCGTTATGATGACGGCTGTGCGCACCTCGCATACCGCTGGGGTCCGGTTTGCTCGTTTGTGGATAGAATCGTTCCTCCGGTTCGTTTCGTTCCGTCAGTCCAGTCTCCAGTTCCATTCCATGTAAAGTTGGAATTTCCACCTGATTTCACTCTTGCGTTTCTCTGCGTTTCGTTGGCACAGAACCTGACTTGTTTATCTCCTTTTCAACGAGAATTTGCCATTTTTAACCTCTCATCTTTGGAAAAGACCATTCTATTCCCGATAAGCGAATCTCTGCGTGGCTGGAGGAAATAAAAGGTACTGATTGGCGATAAATGTTCTGTCCTGAATTTGAATCGTGGTCGTCTTGTCTTTCTGCAATTTATAGCAACCTTTACCCAATGTCAGAACTGTTGCGCAGCTGATACTTGTTTTGCCTCCCCCATCTAGACTTAGCCGGAAACGTCAACGTCTACTGGAAGCATCGGATCTCAAGTGAACATCTCAATCAGCTTCGGAATCATGGACAAGCTCGCCATCCTTTCTCTCCTCCTCTCCTGTGCTGCACTTTCAAGGGCAGAGTAAGTTCTAGGTCATGTTTATTTCCCGTCATATCTCGGTTCGTTAAATCATTAGGACCATGTTGCTGGCGGTTCGATTACGATCTAGAGCGCGTGGTGTAGGTCTAACGTAGATGGAGATGATCAGGGTTACCATATTTCCGTTTTTATTTTTCGTAGCCATCGCCTCAGCTTCCGGATTTTGTGAAGCGTTTTATTGTGAATTCAGAATTTTCGCTGACACTGTTAATTCCTGACTTTTCTGTGAATGGACAGGTAGTTTTGTTTGCTCGTTTAAGTTGTTGCAACTGGTGGTCTAGTTTTTTCTCGTCTGACCTTCGATTTCTTTGATTGATCAGTCGAACAGCGGAAGGGAAGGGACAGGAAATTGAAACTTCATGGAGGCGTCAGCAGCAAGGATAGTCCTGATTTAGATAAGAAGTCGCGATGGTCACATGCTGTTATTCAGCGTTGCATTATAAGCTGAATCATCTTGAGGCGCTTTATGCGACTCACAACCTGCATTCCTTTCCCATTTTGCGAGTTAGGGTTGATAATCTTTAGGTGACGGTGCTGTCTGCCCACTTGGTCAGCGATCAGTTTTCTCGGAAAGGCGTCTGGTCAGCAGAAAAATTAGTCAGATAACAATTAAATTTTTTTCCGTAATATATTCGAAAGAATACATTTTTGAAGGATATTTTGATGTTGAAAATTGTACCCCACCTAGGTTGCTACTTTAGAATAACCACTTGCCTCGAATAGCATGCCTCCTACCTGGAATGTGACTAACCCAACCAACAATAACGTTTGCGTACTGGCGTCTTTCAATGCTGACTTGGAAATCAAATACTTCGTCAACGGTTCGGATAGCGAGTTTTCCACTGTAAAGGTCACAGTTCCAGTTGAAAAAGCTGCCCTGTCACCGCTGGCTACATGCTCGGGTAAAAATACGAAAACGTTCGCCTTGATGTGGAGCGAGTACAACCACACCATCCAGATGAGTTTTACCCAGCAAGGTGGTGCGTTTGTCGCTGTGGACCGCGTTAGCTTCATCTATGATCTGAACGACTCGGGTGTTTTTCCAAATGCCAACGTTACTGATGGCCGAGTTAACGCAACGGGAATACCTACAGCTATCAACACTTTTCCGGAAACAAGTCACTTCCAGTGCATGAGCGGAGTTCCCGTCCAACTCGGTTATATGGTCAACATCACATTGACCAACGTTCGACTGGAAGCATTCCGTTCCTCTACAAACGACAGCTTTAGCAAGAACACCACCACGTGCACGGCTGATAGCAACTCCACCACTCCTGTGCCGACTGCGCCAACAACCACTCCAACCACGACTGCCGAAACCACTACGGTTATGACAACTGTGACCTCCACAGTTACAACTGGAGCTCCAACCAATGCAACAACCGAAGAACCCACCACAATGAAGCCAGTTACCACTCCGACTACGCCGACACAACCCCCAACCGAACCACCAACAACCGAGGCCCCCACCACTAGGTAGAAACCGGAAGTCCAGCTGCTTTGTCACCCCTCTCTTTGTTCCCTTGCCCTCAGTTGTTGTTGTTCCCCTCAGTTCCCCGAGTCCTTGGTTATATTCCCCTTATTTGTTATAGGAAATTACGTTTGACTCAGTTAATAGTGTATTCGTTCGCATATAGTCATTATGTTTGGTGTTGTTATACTATGTTCCTCAGTTCCACTTTTCAGCTGATTCTAATCGTTTTTGCATTTTTAGTGCACCTGCTCAGACCAGATGGTCAGTCAAGAACTCGGATACCGGCGTCGTCTGCATTCTTCTCGAATCCAGCTTGGAAATGACCGTCCCCTACACCGCTGTCAACCAAGTCTCCAAGAACCAGACCTACCTCACAAACTCGACAATCTATCTTCCCCAAGAGGCTAAGGTCGTTCAAGATGGCAGCTTCTGCTCCGCGTATACCGTTCAACAGCATCAGCAGATCAAACTGCAGTTTGGCGCCAAGAACCACAACATCACTGTCCGATTCGCCCAGAACAACATGACTGGAGTTATCAGCGTCGATGAGATCGCGTTTGAATACGACCTGAGCGACAGCGCCGTTTTCCCCAACGCCAGCTTGACCTACCCTATGCAACGAACTGCTGCTAACAACGTCTTTGTCACCATCCCGAAAGACAAGTACTACGTCTGCAGCACCGCTTCCCCGGTCGTTCTTAACAACACTGAAGAAGATTTCCAGACTTCAGCCGTTTTCACCAACTTGAAAGTCGAGGCGTTCCGAAACTCCACTTCGACTGAGTTTGACGGTGGTGCATCGGTCTGCCCATGGGAGCCGTCGACCACCCCGACTCCAACCACACCAACGACTCCTTTGCCCATAAACGTAGCTAGATATGCGCTTTTGAACGCCACTGACGGAAGCTTGTGTCTTTATGCTCAGTTCGGACTATGTGAGCATTTTTTAATTAATCTGGATTTGGAGTTCATCTCAACTGAACCTAAAAAAATAATTTAATCTTATTTAAATAAATTTGAAAAAGTTTGGAATTATAATTCAAGTTAAGGTTTAAAAAAGCTGACTTCAAATGAACTGAAATTCGATTTATGTTGTTTGTACTTTAATTTTAATAATATTACAACTCCATGTTTTTTGCCCCAGCAGTTTCTAATGCTTGTCCTTTTCAGCTGTCAGATTGACTTACGTTGATGTCAATGGTACCCACCGAATTGGAGACATCGTCAACGTGAACAACGGTAGCATCAGCAACATGTCTTCTTCTTGCGAACCGGAGAGTGCCAAGCTGGTCATTGTCAACTGGATTCCTGATTGGATTTTGACTCTGAACTTTACTCGCAGCAGCGACAAATTCTCCCTGACCAACGTCATCCTCAGCTATAACCTCAAGGACTCGACCGTTATTCATGGAGCCAACGAAACCATGCAACACGTCAGCATGAACGATGTCAGCAAATGGTCAGCCAAGGTTGGACATTCTTACAAGTGCAGCAGTGCGGAAACCTGGAAACTGAACACCACCGGAGTTTCCGATGTTCCGGAATTAAATTTGGTTTTTGAGAACATCCAAGTTCAGCCTTTTATGAATGGAAATGGCACTCATCCTCAGTTTGGAGATGCGGAGGAATGCGCTGGACCAACGAGCGACATTGTCCCTATTGCTGTTGGCTGTGCATTGGCAGCGTTGGTCGTGATTGTTTTGATTGCTTATGTAATTGGCCGCAGACGAAATCGAGCCCGTGGATATGAGTCGATGTAAAAGATCTTCCCCATCTCAACCATATAGAATTCCATCCGCTTTTGGAAACGGTGTTTTTCAGTTTTGCCAAAAAACTTATGTGGCCTATGTCGCGGGTTTTTCTAATGCGTCGATTCTTTCGTTATGGATAATTCAGAGCTCGTTTTTCGCGTCTGTCAGTTTTCATGCATTACTCTGGTATTCGCTATTCTAATTTGATTATTTAGTATTTCGTACCGGTCGGTTCTTTCTTACTAGTACTTGATTGCACAGAATGGCTTACTTATAAAATGCGTACTCTAACCGTTTTCTGCACAGCGAAATCACATTCCGCTCGTGATCTTTCGAAATGAGTCGTGGAGGAAATTTGAGAAAGTCGCAGAAGTTTCATGATTATCGAACGCTTCATCCGGCTTATTATCTTACCCGCACCTTCTTAGACAGCTTCACGGGTAACAGGATCAAGTAATATACCCAGGTATACAGTTCTCCGCGAGGCTAGCCGATAAAGCTCTTGAGAAACTACTTATTCCCCATTTATCAGGCAACACATTGCTTGAATAACTGCAATCAACGAGTGCTCGCAAGCAATTTTGGACGTGGCCATCTTCAATTGACTAGGAATTGAACATTAATAAGGTAAGTAAGCTAAACCGAACAAACAACAAATATTTGTTAATTCCGCACAAAAAAACGTATGGTAGTAGTGGAGACCCAAGACCCTAATCTATCAGCGCCTGGAATTTTATTCTGGTAGCCCAAGTTTTCGAACAGCCAAGTTCTAAGAGGACCCTATAATCGTTTGTCCCAGAATTCATCTCACCCATAAGGACAGCGCCGGTTATCATGGCGCCCAACCCAGTTCAAGTTTTTACCGAACCCATCTTGCGTACTTGACCCCAGTTGTGGGCGACCAATGGGATATTTCGGGATGCATCCCCGAACCCTAAGTACATCCAGGCGTCATCCAGGTTCGCTCCAACTAAGGTGTATGTTGGGTGCAACTTGGTGGGAAGCCCCAACTTTAACTCGGGAATGAGCCAACCTGCCAGACAAAACAGCATCTTACGTGAAAAGGAAATCTGCGAATTTTGCGGCAGCTATCCTGTGTGTTGTTCGGGCGTCTTATCGAACCAAGGTAACTTACTTTACTGCCACTTGCCACTGATAACATTGTCAGTTTTCAGAAACCACGAGGCTGCGGTCGTAAGAACACCAACATCTCGAATACCACTGGTATGGCTTCCTTTTTCAGGTTTTTCGGGATACTCCTCGCCCTTGCGGTGGTCAGGTTGGTGTTTCATTATACTACGCTTTTCGCCCCAACGAACTCAAACATAATCCAAAATTTTGTGCTTGCACCGATGTATCGTTTATTGGTGCTGTAACTAACTGAATCTGGTTTTTCCAGAGCCGCCGAATACGTCGTAAGAAAAAGAGATGGAACACCGTGCATCCGGGCCTCTTTTGATCTTGGTACAAATTTTCTGACTCAAAAAATTCTCCTCCAACGTTTTCCTTTCACAGCGATCTCACTCGATTATCTATCCGGTTCAAACTGGATTAATGTAACACTGAAGGACCTCAATAACGGAACCGTCGAAGTTGACAGTTCCTTCTGCGATTTTCCAAGAAGTTCCATCGCGATCATCGATTTTATTCCAAAATGGATCTTGAGGATGCAGTTTGAAGCTGAATGTCTCTCAAACGGACCGGCGTCCTACCGCCTCGATTTTGTTCAGCTAGATTATAATTTGAACAGCAGCCGATTTCCGGGAGCACTTAACATTCAGGACGTTTATTCTCCCAACTACCACGTCAATAAATTTCGTTCGTTGTTCGGAGAGAGTTTTGCCTCACTAGCAGATGAACTCAATTTAAAAAGCGCTTCATCAGAAGTTGCAACACCGATTCGGGTCAAACTGGAGAATATCTCGATTCAAGCATTCATCGGCGAGACCTGTCCGAATTCGACCACCACCACGCCAGCTAGTCCGACGCCGAAACTTCCCAGTTATGTTGTAAAAGATGTGAATGGATCGGCATGTCTTCGAGCAGATTTTCGTTTCCGTAAGTAGAGGCACTGCATTCCGACAAAATTAGCTGACTGTGTGATGACCTTTGAACATAATTTTCGTTAATAATCTGAATTAATTCCCATTTTTCTCACAGAACCAATTGATTAAGGAATGAATTACTCAGTCAATCAATTATTTAATTAATTAATCAATTTTAATTTTGTTTTTTGCAGAGCTGGCGACTTATGATGAGAATGGAATACTCTCGGGCCAGGAACAGCTTTTGGAGAATTTCAACAACGGCTTAGTTTCTTCGAACTCGAACTGTTCTTATCTGGAAATATTTGACAATAAAGCACCGCGGTGGACACTCGGTTTGAACTTCGCATCACCGGCAGACTCGTTCCGATTTGTGGACTTCGTATGGTTCAGTCTTTGGCCGATTAATTCCGTTCCTCATATCAATGGATCCGTTCATTCCCGGCAACTATTCGCCATGGAAAAAGGAACATCTTATAAGTGTTCAGATACCGAACGGATCTTGCTAGAAGCAAAGACTAACGATAATGGTTCAAACGTTTTCATTGAACTAAAGCAGTTGCGAATTCAAGTTGGGATGCTTCCTGAAAGTGAGGGAGAATTTAGTGGCCACAGTTTTGAATGTGGTAAAAAACCAGTTTATGGTTCTACAATGTTGATTGTAGGCTGTTGTTTGGCAGCTTTTGTAATTTTGTCTATTGTGATTGCGGTTATCGGTCATTTTCGATATAAAACAACGCGTCTTTGAAGAGAATCGCCGGAAGTTCTATGATATTGGCATATCTAAGACGACTGCTGAAATTAGGTGGATTTTATTGAATCAGTAACATATGTTACTGTAATCGTTAAACTGTAACGCCAATCGTTACCAAGGAAAGATCTCATCCCAGAATCGTGATACGTAACAAAAAAGGACAGTTTCGGTTTAATTCTCTGATGAGTACTTGATTCGATAAAGCTTGAGCCACCAATACTGAAATAAACCGCTGCTTTTTAACGATACGAAAAACGCTTGTGAAAGGTCACCACTACTCTGGACACTGGTAGGAGTAGGCTGAACGGATTTTGAGTCGCCTCGTCCGACTACAACGACATGTACAGGCATCGCTCACTCGGGCTCGCTCACCTCTAAAATTTCACTCTCACAGTCTCACGCGAAATATAAATCCCATACATCGATGTTCTCCGATCTTTCATTAGAGTTTTGAAACGAGTTTGTTTCTTCCAATCTTTCCTGCAGTGTTTCAGTCTCATTATAATTTGGGAATCTCTGCTTCTAATTTGGAGCCATGGACGACGATCTGGAAACGATCCGTGCACAACGAATGGCGCAGATGAAAATGCAGAATCCAGCTCAGGTACAGTATTTTAATTACGAAATTTCAGTTGAATAAGAGAACGAATTTCGGTTTCTTATTCTCAGATGGGTCAGCCGAGTCAAGGTGGAGGATCAGGTCAAAACAAAAAAGATTCGGAGGAGCAGAGGAAACAGGAGCAGGAGATGAGACATTCTATATTAGCATCCGTCCTTGATCAATCTGCTCGAGCACGCCGTAAGAAAACCCAGAATTCACTTGGTTCTTTCATGAGTAATATAATCTGATTTTTTTGAAGTAAATACGATTGCTTTGGCAAAACCGGAAAAAGCAAAGATGGTCGAGAACTTAATCGTTCAGATGGCAACACGAGGCCAACTCGGAGCGAAGCTTTCCGAGGAGCAGTTTGTTCAAATTCTTACCAGCGTCAATGCTCAAACCAAACAAGAAACCACAGTGAAAGTAAGCATATTGTTGGATATTCTGAGCAAGAATTTCGAGTGCTGGGTTAGCAAAGCTGCGTTTTCCAGTTCGATAGGAGAAGAATCAATATCGACGATGACGATTTCTGAATATTTACTCGTTCCTGCGAAAATCGTTCGTGAGGAGCTGTGCACATTTTTCTGTGGGATAAAACGGACTCATCGGTCAAAATATCGCATTTGGTCGCCGTCAAATGTTTCTCATTTTGGCAGATTTAGCGGATGTCGTATTTTTAATCACATTTAATCATATTCGCTTATAACGAACTGGCCGGATTCGCGGAATAAAAAAATTGTTCAAGGATTTTCAAATCCAGGAATTTAAATTCAAAACCAATGAAACTCATAGAAAATCTGTAAAAAATGTAAAAGTACAATTTGGAGCATAAATTACAAGGAAAGATTTTAGCAAGGATTTCATCTAGAATCGAGCAACAGGTATGTCGGATTCGTTTCCGGTGCGATTATTTTTTGAAACAAAAATCTGCTGGAAGCGGCGGAATCTCAAACGCTTTCTCAGGAATGGTGATGCCTTCAGTTCCCAACAGTTTCATTTTAATCTCCCAGGTCAAAAGTTTCTCCAATTCCTGACTAGCCAGAGGACTGGTCATCGGCTGTCCAAGCAGTCGATGTAATCCATCGGTCCAAATGTTGAATTCATTCTCAGTAGCGGCGATGAAATCCAGCGTTTTCTTCTCCCCTTCCAACACCAGCGAAAACGCCATTGAAGATGACTTTTTATTCTTGACATGCGGGCAATCTTTTCCAACCAGAAGCCCCTTGACTTCCGATAAAGCGATTTCTTTCCTTAAATTCTGGACATTCGGAATGACGTTATCCTCGCAATTCCCATAATGCAGTCGCTTGTTATTTCCGGACAGAACACAATACCAAGAATACTTTTTCTCCCCAAACCGGAAACCACCGCCAGATTCTCGGTGTGCAAACCGAGAACCTTGATGCATATGGCGCATCCGGTTTTCCGCGATTAAATCCAAAATTCCCGGCTTCAGTTTTTCCCTTAGACGAACTATAGGTTCCGCTCGCGATTCCAACTCCTCTTTTGCTTTCTTCTGCTCTGTTCGGAGTTTTACAACGTGATTGTAGGAATATTCACGAATTCGCGCTCGCCACTTTTCCAGCGTTTCCGGTGGAGGGGCATCCCTCAAAGAAAGATTCAACTGTTCCGTTAGAACGTCCATGACTTTTGCAAAATCCTGGATGGAAGCTCGCATTTCTTTCCAGGTTTTGTTCAGAGTTTCCATCGCCAGAATGTAGGCTTCGTGAAATGGACTGTCGGATGAAAAAACAACTCGGTCAAATCCGGTCTGTTCATCACTGGAAGACTGGTCAACACGAAAAGTTTCCAACAAAATTCGAACGACTTCAGCGCTTCCCATCAAAAAGGAACAATCCAGTGGATCACGAGAGAAACTTTCAAGAATCCATTCGCGAAATTGCTCAGGTCGGATGGATGCAAAATAATGCATACAATTCAGCACCAGAGTACCGCCTGAAAATAATTCCATAAAAGTTACAGTTAAACTCTCATAGAAATCCACAAACCGGAAACGGAAGTAAGGTCTTCCGCGGGGTTCTTCCAGTTTTTGAATCCCAGTCGCTGGAGTTCTTCGGCAGACTCATTATTCTTTTTGGCATTTGCTGGCAAAACGGCCACTTCCGCCAAGACGGAAGCAACAGTTTTTTTAAGCTCGGCAATCTGCTTTTCGTCGATATCTGTTTCCATCAACGAAATCGGATGGACAGTTTTCATGAGATTGCATTGAAGAATGTAGAGCTGGCGTGCGATTTCGTTTCGAAGCCGCTGATCAACAGCAATTACATCCTTCAGGAAGACATCTCGAGTCCCGGAGGACAAAAGTGCTCGAGCAAGATTTTGTCGAACTAAATCACTGGACGCTTTGGAGAAAATTGCGTTGATAAGTGAGAGCACATTTTGCTGAATGTCCAGGTTTCTGGTCTTCAAGTGCTCTATCAAATGAGCCAACGAAATCTCTTTGTCAACCAAAGCCTGCTTTTGGCTGTACAGAAGCAGGTTTTCCAAGATTGTCAACGAAGACTGGATAACCGCGGCATCGCAAGCACTTTTGTTAACGTAGGAAGCGATCTGGAAAGGCAATTTTTGTTACGCTAGAAGGTATTTTCCAAACGAAACAAAAGAGCAACCGAGCTCGACACCTGAAGAGTTGAACGTCGTCAGAATAAACGAAATCTCTTCAAATGTACGAGTCAATGAATCGTATGAAATGAATCGCTTCAAATGAATCGTACCAAAAATTCAAATACAGTATGGTCAAAATTCAGCGAACTCAAATCGAATTTAACTAAAACATAAACCAACTAGAAGACCCACCGACTAACCTTAGACAAGCAAACAAATTCGTGAGAGTACATTAATTTACGTTAAAAATTATTTACGTTCTAAATTCTGCAGCAGATTTATATGGAACTATTGAAAGTTTATAATTACTGCAAGGTACAACTACCAGAAGTGAAATCTCTTACAAAGGAAGCATAGCAGGAGGATTGGCCTTATGTATCATACAATATTCTTCATAACACAGGCCGAGTCATGACTTATTGAAATTTTGATGACGCACCTTTGTGATAAAAGGCTGATCAAAACGATCCCAAAGTACAATTCCATGTTCCATCAGCTCCAAAAACGAGCCCAATGTAGCCGCAGTTACTTCCCCAAACGAGGCGGTCGCAGGCGATTTATCCCAACCACTTCCGGCGATCACACTCAACAGCAGATCAATTCCTTGATTATTTATAAATTCCTGTGCGAATGTCACATCCGGTGCGTGAAAGGCCAAATGGCGTAACGCGTCTTGCTTTCTGGCAGCATCGCCCATACTGATTCCTTCCATGATATCTTTGACGGTTTTTGATGGAGATGGACACAGCGTCAAAATCGAACCACTCTCAACTTCTCCTCGATTCTTTTCTGTGATGAACATTCTTGAAGAATGAGTTCGGTCGGGATCTGACTGCAGCGCCCAATCTTCCGATTTTTCCAACTGCCATTGATTGCAAATATCGGCAACACACGCAGTTAATGGTCTCGTCCGATCGAAAGAAACCATCTGAGCAATTTTCGACGGATCCTCCAAGTAGAATTTCACGGCAATTTTGGCGATGTTGGCTGGAACGCGATTCGGAGCTGTGATACTGATTGCGGAATCCTAAACCAAGAAACATCACAGGCTCAAAATAGTTGTGTTTTCAGATTTCATCTCTTACCATTTCCCGTGGCGTACCTCGGCGAAGAGAAAGAATAAGTACGTAAACTGAGATGAAGAAAAGGAATCTGATTTGAATCAGAGTGGAATGCACCCCACCCCCCCCCCCCACATCAGCCATGAACCCTTGAATTGAAATGCACTCGTACCCCAACCGGATCCGTTACATTTCGATTCACGTAGAACTTTAATCTTCAGCCAAAGCTGTCAAGTTTGGAACAGGTTGATCCAACATGTGCAACACTAAACAAAATACAACTCCCTGTCCAACAATGGACTCTCCGCAACAACAAAAAACCGGTTTAAAAAGGAATATAACCAAAAATGAGTGTCACAGTCACACTGCCATCAACCGGCAAGTCCAAACAGAGGTTACGAACGCAAAGTCTAACTGGTCAGTTAAAAGAAGAATGCGTTTTAAATCAAAGGCAACACAGGCGTTTCAACCGTTTCTCCGATAAATAAACCAATACGGAACGACAACAGGAAATATCATCACAGATTCCAGGCCAAAAGGGGAAACCTCATAACCGAGGTTATTCCAATCTTCACTTAATCTGATGAAGCATTTGGTACAGCAGTGGAGACTTGTTCAGTTTTGGGTCCGTTTCCGCCATGAAGATCACATCACGAAGACAGGCTCGCTTTATTCGAGGACGGTAAGGCTAAAAAATGCGAAAATAACAAAATTAACAAAGATGAACGAACAGAATAAAAACAAAAAAATGCAATAAATCTTATTTTTGACCAACCTGAGATTTAGCATCCGCCCTTCCTCCGGGAATCACCGAAGGTCCAGCCGCAGCTCCATCTGAATCTGGTCGAGGTCGTTTCCGACCTCCCACAAGCGCAGCCAAAGCCGCTTGATTTGCTTCGCGAGTTCTCAGCTCTTCCTGCTCTACTCTTTGCAACTAAACAAAAAACAACAACTTCAAACCAAAAAAAATGCAAGAGATTTACTAGAAATTACCTCTTTGGCTTTTTGCTTGAGTTTCATGTGTTCCGGGTCTTCCGGTCGATTTCGACTCTTCACGAACACAGTTCAAATACTTTCGTAAATCGACTGTACGAGTGAAACTACCTTGGCCGCTCTGAGAAGAGCTTCCTTCTCTTCTTCCTCGCGCCGTCGTTTCTCAACTTTATCCAGTTCTTCCATGAACTTCAACTGGCCCCGTATATCATGAGTTGCCCGATAATGGGAATGGCCCTGAAACGACGGGGAAGATCCAGTCAGTTGCAGACCAGATCAACACCCAGATCGTCAGCGAGACTCACCCGGACGCTTTCTGAACGATGCTCTGCGATGACATTTAGTCTTTCGCAAGCGTTCCGAATTCGGGCTTCCACAGCGTGAGACATTATGGTCAACACTTCCGGCGGAATGTCTTCGCTTACAATTCCACGGACTATGGAGCAGAAAACTTGACACGTCATAAATCCATTAAAATAAAAATGATCAACAAACCGGCTGCAGCGATCCGTTTTCTGATCGATTCTCCAGGAAGCAGAGTTTGGTCATCAATACTGCGAGT
Source organism: Isohypsibius dastychi (assembly GCA_034696485.1). Classification (NCBI taxonomy): domain Eukaryota; kingdom Metazoa; phylum Tardigrada; class Eutardigrada; order Parachela; family Isohypsibiidae; genus Isohypsibius; species Isohypsibius dastychi. Next base: position 10,584 of record JAQIWT010000063.1, on the reverse strand, counting down.
TTGTGTCCCAACGATATCTGCGGAAGCCAATCGAGCGCTTTCCTCGTTCAAATTCACACCACCCATTGCAGCAACATCATTCAGCTCATCGTCATCAGGCTTTTGTTCTTTTGGTTCTCTAAAGAAAATTACGTGCAGATTATTCCGAAATTCTCGTTTAGTTCATTATAAGTCATGCAGTCCTCACCTTGACGAAACCGGGGTCGAAGTTCCATCCAGCTCTGCTTTTGCCCGAAGTTCCTGAATCGACTGACTCTGACTTCGTTTCTGCTTAGCAGATGCTTTCTTTTCAACGGCAGGTTTTGGAGTCTTAAGCTTTTCCGCCTTCGTCTGAGGATGCAACTGCTCAATCTGGCTAAACACCGGATGCTGCATTTCGGAACCGGCTGCAGCTACGACAGAGTGGACACTGGCAGTTCCCTGAGAAGACTTTTGAGCATGCTTTTTCTGAGCCGGCTGTTTTGGCGCAGGTGGGCGCTGAATATTTGGTTTTTGTTCCTGCAACCGGAAATGATAGATTCTCCCAAGCTTCACATTTCAAAAGGAACACAAACCTGACTACGAAATACTGAATTAACGGAAGTCATCGTCGTCTGATGCAAAGAAGAATCAGAAGCAGATAAGGCTGAAGGTGGTGGCGGGGTAATGCCTTCAATCACGATTTCGCCACTAATAAGCCCGATGCGCATCTGATGAAGGCAGACCTAAACAAGAAAGAATGAGTTGCCGCAAAACCTATGGAACTGTTCCATAATATCACTCTTCCAATTAACAATTTCAGACTTTATATATCAAATGCTTAATGATGTCATACTTTCAGCAAGGGAGCCAAGATCGGCTGTGGTGTCGACTTCAGCTCCTCCTGCAAGCGTCGGGCAAACTCATCTGGATCAATCACTCCATCCTAACGAAGAACAGTTCAGCCAAGTTTTCAGCAGACGAAAACATTCACTTCAACTTACAACCAACTGTTGCAGAAGTTCTCTGGCAGTTTGATGCATAGTTGGCGACTGGCCTTTCGACATGGACAGCAATGCATTGAAGAACTGCTTGGCTTTACTTAACGGATCATCGATCTTCGGAGGTCCCTGCACTTGCGGTTGCTGTTGTTGCTGCAAATTATGCATCGGAGGACGCATACCCATTCCAGGAGGGAGAGGTCCATGAGAAGGACCGTGAGGTGGATGGCTTTGCTGCTGTTGCATATGCGTCAAACCGGAAGGGATTGAAATTTGTGCCTGCTGCATTGGGATCTGATGCTGCACCGGAAGTGATCCCATTTGCTGCGGCTAAAACAGAATGAACATCAATCAGTGTACGAAAAATTTTGCTTCCTAGTGAATCCATCAAAGGAGATGTTTCATTGCTTCACGATCAAATTATGATTCAAACGATAAACAGAAATTTAAGTGATAGTAAACGATAAGCTCCATGTGAGCCTTATTTTCCAAAGTTAATCTGCCAAAAAAACATGTCAAAATATCACATCATCCATAGTACAATTTACCAGCCTTCATGAAACAAGCCAAAAAAATCAGAAATAATGGGTTTGTATCCTTTCAGAAAAACAAATTATTCATGCAGATTGCACAGCGGACCAAATTTCTGCTCTATTCCGAAAAAGCTCACCACGTTATGAATTCTCTTGAAATAATCATATTTTGGACAATCTGCCATTCCAGATTGTCTTTCTGCGTTAGAAGTGAAAAAGAGGACTTACCGTGGAGAACCTGACAGGTCCTGGTGGCATTTGCGAGCCATGAGATCCCTGACGCTGCTGAATCCCCGAACCTGGAGCATTTCCCGCAGAAGTTAAACGAACTAGCTGAAGCTCTCCGGTTGGTCCTCGTATCAGGTAAACTGTTCCAGGTTGTAGCGCATTGGGATTCTGAACTGTAATAGTTGGCTGGAAAAAACAAGAGCCAAATCACAACCGAACTTTACATGCGCAGCAGATCATCCAACATGTCTTAAATATATTTCTCGTCATTTTGTAATCCAAATGCTTACCTGCTGTCCAGATATTGTCATGTTTGGTGGACGGGATTGTGGACCATTCAAATGCATAGAATTTGGATGTCGCCCAGTGAAATTTCCAACGGCGTTCACGGCGTTCTGTTGGGGCAATCCGTTCACTTGGGGAGGCTGAGAATTTTGATTTCCGCTAGATTCTTGTATCCGAGAAGGATTCAGGTGTCGTTGGCCATCCATTTAATACATTCAAAAACACGATAAACGGTCCTCGCTTCATCATCGCGCGCGATCACGAAAACATGGCAAATGAGGCAAGAACGTCGTGCTCCATGACGTCATCGATGAACCCACCCCGTATCGGTCTTATCCAACCAACCAGCATTGCAGACCAAAAGCGATCGACCAATCCTCGAGTGGAAAAACACAACATCTGGATTACCTGCGAATATGTCCGCAATTTGTCGCATTTCCAAACGATCCGTGTATCCACTGAGAACAAAAAACAAAGTAAAAACAGGAACGAAACAATGTTACGGTTTACTTGAAGTTGGGACATTAACACAAAGCCAATCCCCGTGGAAAAATTTTGCAAACATCCCTCGATTTCCAAGGTCGTACCCTCTGCTCTCTCAGCTGCCTTTGTGGCTTTCAAGCAATCAGGAATGAGGATGCTTTAAAACCCGAAATGTTGATTGGATGAAGCTGAGCCACCAGTTCCCAGTATCTGCGCCACACAGCAATTTCCGTCCTACTGACTCCACAAAATTTTGCATTTAGCCAACTTTTCCGATTTCAACACTACAAAACAATTTTATTATAGATTTTGCAAACGAGTTTCGGTACCTTTAATCGCTTTGAAATGTCTGCGAAAAGTGTGGTAAGCTGTTCGGATGTACAGTCGGCGTAGCTTCTCTGTAGCTGGCATTCAGTTAAGCCACGCCTCGCAGAAAACCGCAGCTTGAAAATCCTCGTGCTTCAGAAAATGCGAAGTGCAGAATTCAGCTGGCGATTTTGGTTTTAATTTCTCGAGTGTTGGCTAGCCCGTTGTTTCTTCCTCCTGTGTGACCTTTGATTACCAGTATTTCCTCGTCATGGCGGCTGCACTTCCCTATATCGGCTCAAAGATAAGCCTCATTTCCAATGCTGACATTCGTTATGAAGGAACGCTTGACAAATTGGATCCTGGAGCGTCCACGATTGCTCTCAGATCAGGTTAGTTAGCATCCACTTCCCTTACCGAAGAAAGGAATCGTGCGCGGTTTTGAATCGATCTCCTATTTTAGTTCGAGCATGTGGGACAGAAGGTCGGACGAAAGGAGTCAAGGAAATCCCAGGACGCGACGAGATCTACGAGTACATCGTTTTCCGCGGAAGCGATATTAAGGATATTGTCGTTTGCGAGCCACCCAAGCCGGAGGTTCTCGTGGAGCTGATGAGACCTCGCGACCCTGCTATCATTGAGGTAGAAGACAGCTCTTTTGATATCCAACAATGTGCTGTGCATTTTCAGAAATACAGTTCCTCAAATTTTCGGTTTGTTTTCAGACTTCGGAAGCAATTGGTAGTTCGCTGACCTCTCATCGTGGCCCTTCCTATGCTGGTGAGTGATTGCCCTACATCATGTTTGCAGACGTATGGTCCCTGGATGACCTGTATTATAGTCTAATTTCTGCAGTCTTTTCCAAGTTGCGGATTTTTATATTGTTTATATTGTTTATATTTTTATATTGTTCTATTTTTTTTCTTTTCAGCTGTCGATGCAGGCCACCAGAACAAGAATCGTGGAGGCTACCGAGGAAACCAGAACAACAATTTCTACGACAACGATACTCCCAGCTACAACAATAATGGGGGCTACAGTGGAGGCATTTCCCAACGAGGCCGCGGTGGTCAGAACAGAGGTCAAGATGGGAATCAGGGAAATCAGGGACGTGGTGGCTACAACAACCGAGGCAACTATGGCGGAGGTCAGAATTACCAACAGAATTATGCAGGAGGAGGTCGCCAGAATCGAGGAGGTATATTGATCGTTTTTGGACTTAATTCTTTGTTTGATTTTGGTTTTACAGGTGTCTCTCGCGGAGGATCTCACCCACAAAACACAATTAATGCTCAGGTTTCGGAGGCCCAGAAAGAGAAGGAAAGGAAACCCGATTTTGATTTCGATGCGTCCAACAAAGTCCTGCAAGAAGTGGAGCAGAAATGCCACGCCAAACACGGTGAGTCTTTTGTTTTTTCAGCTTCTTCCACGTTGACCAATAAGCTTGCAGTTGTGGATGGTGCGATCCCGGACGACAGCTCCTCCAAACTGGAAACGGAAGCTCCTGCCAAATTCTACGATCCGAACAACTTCTTCGATTCCATCAGCTGTGAAGCCCTTGAAAAGCAGAACAAGAATGCTGGGTAAGTGTTTGTTCTTCAACAGCTAAATTGTAACTATCTTTCTCCACTTTTGTTTATTCTTGTATTTTTATTGAATTTTTTGGACATTTTTTGAATCATTTTCTATGCAGAAATTCTGGAAGGCCTGCGTACAATCGTCAGAAGGAACGTGAGATTAACGCAATGACCTTCGGTATGACGACCCATCCAATGAACTATACTCGCTCCTTCGAGAATCAGAATCGCACCGGAAGTGGAGGCCGAGGAAATTATCGAGGTGGACAGAACTGGAACAGTCAGAACAATAACCGCGGACAGTACAGCAACAATAATTACGGTGGAGGAGGATACGGCAACAACAGCTTCGGCGGCGGTCAGCGTGGTGGACGAAGCAACAACCGTGGAGGATATAATCAACAGCAAGGTCAAGGTGGTCCGCGACAGCCTGTTCCCGGTAATTCGTTTGATTATTTTAATTTGAATGAACGTCGGATGTCATGTTTTGTTTATTCGTTTCAGTTTGCTGATAAATTCTTCTGTTCCAGCGTACAATAACGCATGATGATTGGGGGAGTTCCGTTGGATTTGCTTGCTTCAATGGATTCTTCTTGGACTATTCCTCTTCAACCTGAGTGATGCCGTCTCTTCTTCACGAAGTGGCGCCGATGCACACTGTTGTCTCCTGTAATTTTTAGAGTGTTTGTTTCCCCATTTCTGGTTTGATTAGTATTCTCCAAACGACGTTCAAGTGTCACCTCGCGCTCCGTGTTTTACATTTTGTTCAAGAATCTTCACTTTGCCTCTGGAAGATCTCTTGTTCCTCTTTCGCTATTTGGGTCTTTTTGCTGTTACCTAACCAATTCGTTGCAATGCCAAAAGTTTTATAAAGTTCTGCCTGGATTTTGTTATGCTGACACAAATAAGCTAAGAGAGGAACGCAAAAAAGGAACTTGGCAAGAAAGTGAGAAGTGGTTGACTACAATTTTCTCACGAAGAGATATTCGGTGAAATGCTGCGCTTCAATTCCGCCTCCGCTGCAAGCAGTTACCGCAAAGTTCAAATTCAACAGTCGCTGAATTATCTGGATTGAATTTAATTTGCAGTATCCGTTCAGCGGGAAACGCGTCAGATAATTCGGGTCGGTATTCCAAGCAGCCTGACCACGACCATTTTGGCTGATGGCGTCACTGACCTCCGGGAAAACTTCCTCTACAATCGACTTCTCGGCGCTCAACGTGATACGTTCACCCAGCTCAGGGGTTACATTCACCGTGACGCACTGATAGCTTCCGGGCGACTTTGGTGAATCAGGTATCGAGTTATTAACAGGAGCCGAGCCATTAGCCAAAGATGTCCGACGGCGTTTCCGACTGGGAGCATCTTCTTCCTCCATCATTTTAGTCAATGCTTCTTCAATGTCCTCGACCATTCCAGGGATGGCGAAATATTTCGCTTCTTCGTACAACAAGCCCCATTCGACGAAATTCTTCGGGACCATCAGCCTTCCATGACGAACGTAATTGAGAATATGTCGGAACATTTTGCCGTCGCGGTCGAGAAAAAAGTGTTGCTTCAGCGAATCCAGAACAATTGGAATTGATCCATTGAATAAACTTGCGAGCCGGGATTCGGAAAATCTGATATGGACAAAAACCCCATTGATTAAATTCCAATAGTTGCGGGTGGCTTTTTTACCTTGTCAGTGTCTCAAGTGAAGATGTGTAAATAACACCTCCCACATCAATGTGAACCGGTGCTGAAAACATAAAAACAATTCAAAACCGCGTAACATACAGACAAACCACCATGAATAAAATAATGTTTCCAAAGCGAGGTCACGATGCAAAAAGCAGCCGGTTTAAAAAATTTAAATCAGAATTCCACTCAACTATCGATTAGGCTTAAATATTATCAATGTTCTACTGTTACAAAAAAGTTAGATAAACGCCTAAATTGTTAGAAAATTTCAGGCGATAACCATTTAATCGATATATAATACAAACATCGCTGCGGTCAGTCAGTGTCCCAATACTTATTACTTACCGGTATAGCAGGTCGTGGTTGCCGGTCTCGGGATTCCGACCGGCAATTTCCGAGCCGGTTGTGGAGCAGAAACCCTTCCAACGGGAACATATCCCGAATTGTTATCCGTTGGTCGCGGAGAATTGACTGATGATACAGGCGAAGAGCTTGTGCTCTTGAGGATATTTCTGGGTGGTTTTTCGTCCATATTTTGCAGTTTGAATATTTTGAGGTTTCGGGAGCAGGTCACGAGTTGAGCGAATGGTGTGTTGATGATGATAATGAAGAGAATAAATTCAGAAATGCCACCAGCTGCCGTTTTTCGTTTCACGCGCAAACACTGCGAGCCCGGGTAGAGCCCGAGGCTACGCTGGTGGTGGGATGGATGGAATCAGAGATCGAACTGTATTCGGCCCGATGAGCATTGGCCGGCAAAGGCACGGGAAGGAAAAGCTTTCATTTGCGTCTCCAAATACCCGCGAGGCATTTTCTGCAAATCCATTCTGCTTTGCGGCAGTCCGCCTCGATACTGTGTCCCTCATAAAGAGCTTTCTATTTTTTCCAATTTGTACACTGTTCAAATTATTAGGGATAGAAATAAGCACGCGAGTGTAGTCGAGACAACAACCCTTCAGGTACCGGCAACGAAAAAACCGAGCTAGTGACCATGTTACAACATAGTTCGAGTGGTCAATAGAAAGTACTGTAAATCCATGGGACTGCCGAAATCTTTCAGTTTATTCTGTTCTTTATTATAGCTGTAAGTTCCAATACTAATACTGTAGATCATTTTGAAAAAGAATCAAAAAATGGGAAATTTCGGTTTAATTTTGCTTGAGCAAATTGAATATCTAGATAAATATTTTTTAAATATTCCGGGCTAGTCCTGATGTAGGATAAATAATATCTCGGTCAGCTGCGTCGATGTCAGTGGATTTGTTCGATTATTTGTGCATGGATTGCGCCTGAGGGTGATTAGAAATTCCCCCGATGCGCTGCACTTGACGTCGCAAATCGCCGTAGGAACAAACCACGCTCCTATTTTACTGAGGCGATATTATTAAATTCCTTCCAGTCCTCTACACGTAAGATAACAAGCTCCTCTTCTAATTTCTAGTTATGCCCAAAGCAAATCCGATAACAAAAAAAGCCTACTGAAAAACGCCCTGACCGCAAGATACATGACAAACAAATGCCGACAAACAGAAAAAACCCCATGTCATCCTCGTATCTTTATAATCACGATAATGCAGATTGCAGAATGAAGAAATTTTGTTTCTCACAAGATGTAATTCACTGAAAAATTCTAAAGCGTACAAATTTCGTTGAAAAGGAATGCAAACATTTTCGTCTGAATGTTCGGCAAAAGGATAACTATGTCGTACAATTAACTGGATATCAAAACAAAAGACTCAACTCAATGAAACAATCATAAGATAAGAATGTAACCCGTTCAGATAAATCGTGAAACTGCTCATAACTCCCTTTCAACGTCAACAACATCAGGCAGGACGTGTACCTTATTAAGTTCCTCATTTTGCAGCAAATCATCCGGCAGGTTATTATCCAACAATTCCTCGCGTGAGAATTCTGCCTCATCGGTCTCTTCTTCGTCGGAAACGAAGGACAGATCGTCCAGCAGGTTGCGGGCGACTGGGTCTGTAGCGCCGAATAAGTCCGACTTCAACTGCACTTCCAGATCGTTTTCACTGTCCAATAACTCCAAGAAACTCTAAACAGAAAGCAAATGAATACCTAATGGCACATTACAAAGATAGATTATCTAAATAATTATTATCCTGATTATATTTTCTAAAAATCACCAATTGGCGTGAAATATAATTCTGAATTATATAAATAACCAGCTCGTGAGCTGGTTTTCCTGATTATCTGGTCTGGATTATCTGGTCGCCTCACCTCGCCTCGCACCGCTCGAAAATGGGGACCACGGAATATAATTATTTCAAATAATTCACTCAGATAATCTATCTTTGTAAGGGCCCAATATTCCATGTGGGTAATCTTACAAATTAACTGAAAATATCGAACCCACTCGAGCAGAAGTAAACAATACAGAATCACTTTAAATTTTACCTGTGACAACATTTCATTTTCCTCGGACGCAGATCTCTCGATAACAACAACGCTGTCTTCCAGTGGCGTAACAAAAGATTTCTCAGGCGACTCAGGCTGGATAACCGAAGCTAAAAAAGATATTACACTTGAATATGATCATTCTTCATTATTATTGAAACACACACCGTTGAAATCAAACTTCATGCTGTAGTCAACATAATTCAGATCAGCTTCCGGTGTAGCAGGACGGACTTTCGAGCTTTGGGACGAGGAAAAACGTAAAAGAGCGCCAAACCATTCCGTTCCGGTTGAAGCAACAGCTTTCAACAAGAATCCGGCCTTTCTTTTCAGTCGCAGAAAAGGGACATTCTGTAAAATCAGAATTTACATAAAATAAAAAACAAACACGTTATATTTGGTAAGAAACCTACCAGAATTTGGGCTCTACGTTGAATTGCATGTATTCGGATTGGAGTCAGTCGGAGCAACGCAGCCGCACTTGGTCGTAATCTGGGGTTTTCGGACATCATCTGGCGGAGAATCTGCCTCATTGATAGCGGAATGCCTTTAGTTATGGAAGTTTTTAGAATGAAGAAACTGGAGAAAATAAAATAACCAAATACTCACTTTCAGTTACATTCACCGGCCACTTAATTTCACGCAACGCTCGCCATTGGGGTCCATGTGATTCCAAACGAATGTCGGAACACAGCTCCAGCATCGTGATTCCAAGACTAAAATACAAATATTTTCAATTTTCGACTTATAAAACTTGCGTGTGCAATCACCTAAATATATCAACAGCATATCCGAGATTCTCCGAAGCAAGAGACTCCATTGGCATGTATCGAGAATCACCGGCTTCCTTTTGGTCCTGGAAACAAAATAACATTACTGGTAAAAGTCAAACTCGTATTCTAACTCTCGTACTGAATCAGACATGGTGATCAGGCCAAAATCGCCCAACTTTGTAAACCCGAACTCGTCGAGAAATATGTTTTCCGGCTTAATATCCAGATGAATATAACCATTGCCATGAACATGTTCCAGCGCAATCAACATATCAGTCAAGATATCCCAAAGAACCGTTTCCGACAGCGGATACTGCTTTTCGACAAATTCATCCAATCTATCCAAACAAGAAAATACCTTAACTAGTGTTGGAGAATTCTCATCATACACCAACGACTACCTCTGTGGAAGATATTCCATTTGAATATGGAAGTACCCAGCTTCCTCCCATGACTGAACACATTCAACAATATTTGGATGACCGGAAATGGCGCTATGATAGAAGGCCTCATCCATCCAGCGTAGCTGTTCAGGTATTGGATATTCCTGCAAACTAATACCTGGACAAAGCTTCGAAAGAGCATTCGAAAAAAATATTACGTTCTCGAAACAGCTGTTAAATCGGCATATCGATCGCTTCACAGCGTAAAATTGACCATCAGCCTTCCATCTGACTTTAAAGACCTACAACCAGAACATCAAGATCACAACATAACCGAAAGAACAGGCAACTCACTTCAGCGAAATCTCCGAATCCGAGCCGTTCAATGATCTCAAACTCGCTTTCAAAATAGCGAACAGGTGGCTGTTTCGGCACAAGAACGCCTAATAATAACAATTGATTATGACAATTTTTCGATTTCCTTCAATTAACTCCTACTCTGGAACTTTTTCGATGAACTGAGCTTTCGAAACGGCAACTCATCGAACTGCGACATCCGGGAAGATTTTTTGACGCTGGTCAGAAATCGTTCCAAGTTTCCTTTTTGACGTTGCTCCGTCCTTTTATCCATTTTTTCTGACGCTGCCCGGTGCTGAAATGGTTGAAAGAGGTCAACAGATGGAAACGAAGCATGTGCGCAAACGGCAGGTGCAGTTTTCTTTGTACTCCATTCTTTTGTCATGAATAAAATTCCAAGAAAAGTAAGATATATGCTAAAATGGCAGCAGAAATTTCTCAAAAGTCTCCACCAATTATTCACTGATGATCAACATTTATTTCATACGAATGTATTTCACAATCATAACAACCACAGATTATAAATATACCAGCAAAAAACCAATGCGCTTTTTTGATATTCAAGGAACCCTCGAAGGTTCCTGAATATACCGTCCCCC
>JAQIWT010000062.1:0-41879 GCA_034696485.1 Isohypsibius dastychi | reverse complement strand
TAATTTTTGAACAACTCGGTTGCTCGGTCTTTTGATAAGTTGTCCAGAGCGTATTTGTAAATCGTTCTGGCACGCTCAAACTACAAAGCCAACCGAAATGAAAACAAAGAAAAAATCGGAAGATAAATTAACAAATACCTCTTTTTGCCGCTCCTCAAATCTCGCGAATCCAACAAATAACTCCTCGTACATGTGATCTTCCCCATAGAATTCCACGGCTCTTTCATACACTTTACGAGCGCCGTTGATAAATCCATTCTGTTCTTCAAATCGAGCGAATCTTATCCAGTTTTTGACATCCGGATGTACCAAGACGAATCGTTCATAAATGTGGCGAGCACGATCAATCTCCTTGTAGCGCATTTCGAAATTCACGTAGCTCAACCATGCTTGCTCATGTGGCTGCCATTCCATCCATCGTTCGAAAACTTGTCTGTCAACACAATAATGTTCGAACAAGTCCATTTCAACCAAAACAACAGAGTCGCACCTGCATCCTGCCACATTCGTTAGCATTTCCTCCATGTATGTATATTTATACCAGAACTGATTTGCTCTTGGCATTATTGTGACCGCGCGATCCCAAATATTTCGAGCATGGTTGATCTGGCGGTTCCTGTAGAAAATCCATTATGCTCAATCTTTCAACAAACTCAGCAGTTTTGCTCTGAAACCCCTACCTCATCTCCATTTCGGCATATTTCAACCAAACGGTGATATTCCGATGATCCACGTCCAAGGCACGTTCCCAAACAGATCGGCATCTTTTAAATACAGAGTTTCGTCCAGCGATTTCTTGGTTGATTCTGTCAACTTACCTTTGTATTTCCTTGTGGCTCTCTTCCCACTGAGCATACTTGATCCAGTTCTGAACATTCATACGATTTCTCCGCAGACCATCTTCGAATTCCTGGATGTGACGAAAAAGTAGAACTCCTCAAAACCAAACAACACCAGCATCCACACACCTTTCGTTTTCGTAACTGGAAGTCTGCTAACTCAACGGGATCAGTGATCTTTTGCTTCGGTGGCTGCAAGCGATCAGATTGTATAACATTTCTCATATCAGAGAAAAGTAATTCATTCCTACCGTCGGTAGAACTTCAAGCTGTCGCTCCTTGGCTTCCCGCAGAAGCTGTTCTGCGGTGATTTGGATATCGGCCGGGGTTTTGTTTTTCACCTACAAATGTTTCGCAGAGATTAAATTGCTACCCTTTTGCCGTCTTCAAAAACGTAAATTACCTGTCCTGCACGTGGAACCTTCGGTTTTCCTCCTCGTCCAGCGTCGGCCATGATGATTGCGAAGAGAGCAAAAACAGTCCAACCTTCTGGCAACGATAATTGAACGACAAGGGATCTGGAGGATGAATCAAATATTCCACCACAAAATGGACGAAAATGTACGAAATATGGTTTATAATTCGCAAACAGAAAACAGTGATGAGCGCGAGGTGGGGAGGGGGGGGGGGCATGTTGGCAGGATTTTTTGGGGTCGACAACTCAACAATAGATCATTGACTTTTTCCCAGACCAGAATTCCGAAAATGTCCTATCGAATCTCATCATCTCCCGATATTTGTCCCATTCTGCGCTTTGGAATGCTCATAATTCAGCTCCCGACTAGCGATTTATCTCATCTATTTGTGATCCGTACCAACAACGAGCAAAGACGTGGGAATCGAAAAAGCCGCTTTGTTTTCTGGATGGATTTATTGCTGCTCGAACGACTTTGAAGATGAGTACAGCGAAAATTCATACGCTCCTGTCTTTTTTTACTGGATATTCTGTGAATGGAGTAAACACCATACTGGACTGCTGGTGGGACTTCATGCGTACTGGAATCTGTACGGGATTCTGATTTCCGGTTGCTGCCGAAAATGGTAAGTTCTTAATTTTTGACGGACAGGACAGTTATGGTTTTACACATTTTGGCGCTGTCGTAATCTTTGTAATATGAATCAGAGTTGTACGTAAACGTATTCGCAATTTTTCACCGTATATATTTCGGGGTTGTACTTCAAGTGTAGACGTATATCAGTTATCCATCGTTGGCAGCTGATTCACATATAGTGTAGTGTAGTTCGTTCTCCCGGAAATAGTGGATTGCTATAGATTCAACGTTTGATTTTTCAGCAGTTTCAAAATCACTTGGGTAATTTATCTGAGTGGATTTTTGGGAACTGTTGATCCTCACACGGTATCTTATGTTTTTTGACAAGCAGGTCAAGTAGGAAGTTGTATCTTGAGTAGAAAGGCGTCAAGAAGTAGAGCACAGTAATTCACGAATCAAGTTGTTTCTGTGTACTTTGCAACAACTCAACAGGCCCCCTGAAGATGTTCCCATGATCATGATCGTGATCTGATGATTTTCAACGTTTGCAAAATATTAAGCTTCTTAAATAACCAAGGTTTCTTGACCGAAATTGTTGTTTCCTTCTAGTTCCGTGATTTCATGACGAGCTAACATGTCTTGGGATTAGTATTTCTTCGTTTATAAATTCTTTACATTCTGGGTTTGCGTTATTTTAATTACATGATTCTTTAATTATTGTATTTAAGTATTAAATTATCCCATGAATTATTACATTAGACTCTGGTCATTGAGCATTTGGCCTGAATTTATTGCAAGAATTTAGATTGTTGAATATTGACTATGAACCGAATAAATGCAGGTTTTGGACAAATCGTTTTCTTGATGTGTCCCGAACACGACTGTTGCATTAATTTTCTGAGAATATTTCAAGGAGATGAACGAACACGCAAGCGGAACCATATACCTTGATGCTGCATAAATTCACCGGTTTGAATAGTATTAAGAGCTGCGTTCAAAGGTCTTACTTTGTTAACAAAGAATAACGGTTCTTCGATTGAGGCGTTGTCCGATCTGGGGAACAACGTCTTTAGAACCGTTATAACGGCTCTGAAAGTTATCAAACAAAAGATGGTACTTACATGGTACATCATTTATAACCGTGCAAATACTGTCCGACGGTCACGCGGTTGACTTTGCTCGCAACATTCAATGGAGGCAGGTGCTCCACGAGCTTAACATCTTGGACTTTGAGGCTTGGAAATCAATACGCAGGAGCCTTGCGCTTTCGAAGAATATTGTGGCACTACATTAATTTTACCAGAATGCAAATATGTACTTTCGAGATTTTTTATTCATTGCGCCATGTGAAGAACCAAGAATAAGGGCAATGCTCTGGGGAAGTCGCAAAACCAGCACCGTTACTGCTTTCGAAGTCATTAGAGTTTTGTGGCTGAATATTTTAATAGTAATTTATTAAGAGGTGCTAGCAAGAATTTCCCAGTAGAGATTAAATGGAGAAGTGTGATTTATTCTGTTTTTGCCTGTAAATGACGTTTGAATCTTCCCGTAAATTCTATACCTGAGACTTTTTCTACGACTCTTGGGAGTGGAATCTTTAAGCATTGCAAAATTCGATATTTTGAAATCTACTCCTAGTAGGTCAGTTAAGTGCTTTTGCGAAACCGTACTCTGTCACCTGCCGTTATTATTGTTTTATAGCAAAAGGAAAGAAGGCCTTAACGTTGGATAAAAGTGAACTTGGACAGACCAACCAACCACTTGATTCTAATTTCATATTCCTGTCCCGTCGTTTCCCTTCTCAGCCTCCCACAAAACATGTCATCATATTGCAATAATTTAAAGTTTGCATCTGTCCCATATTTAATTGCTGTTGAGGATGACTGATTAAATCTCAAGCCTGCAATTGTCATCTTTCTTGCCTATCGGCTTGGCTGGGATTTTCAACGTATCAATCCATAATTAGGTACGGTAACAAGAGCATAAAATATTTACTTGGCCCATTCGGGCGATTTATCTGTTCTGAAATTCGGGTACATCTTTGTTACCGGAACAACTTCCTTCCATTTTTTGGGTTTGCATTTCTGTTTGCAGTGTGTTTTTTAGATTGACCTGAAAACATCGGAATACCGTCTAAATTAGCCCCTCTCCCATCAAGTTAAAATTGGTATGAGATGCAGTTATAAATAAAATTAATTCCATGATTTGAGGACCTTTTATTAATTTTGCTTTTTGGTCCTGATTAGCGAATCTTGCAAGGATCTTGACGACCGACCTTATGAACCATACTTAAATGAGTTTCTTGTTTTCTGCTTCGTTTGCTTTAGAGACTGAAATATGAACGTAACAGCTGAGTTGAAAGGTGAATGGGTAGAAGCAGATGTTTCTACGAAAGCTTAAAATTTCTTGCTCCAATCAGAGCATTTTCAGAGCAGAATGGCCGGACTAGGGAAGTTCGAATTTCTCTGGAATAAAGCGCTCTTTCCGTCCTTAACCACGCTCATAGCACAAAGACGCTTTAGATGCAATTTTTACGTTGAGGATGAATCATATATGAGCCACCGTCATGCATATTGAATGACAATGGAGTTACTCGGCAGTTAGATTCTTGCATCTTTGAGCGCCCTGCTTCATTGCTCATCCCCCTATTTTGGCGGTCTGAATATTAAAGAGCATCTAGATGTCGGTGTAATTTCTTCATTTCCCGCTTGGAACAACAAATAACCTCTGCATTATTTGTTGTTAGAGGACTGCCGGCTCAAAAAGGTAAGCAACGTAATACCATGCAGTTTGTCTGCTAACATAGGGTTCAAAGTTTTGCATTTAATTCTTAGATCGTGCAAATGAATGATAGAGTGAATTAATTGCGTGAACGGTAATAAACGTCTATCTATTGTATGAACAAAGTCGAAAGCTCAGCTGCGATGTCTGAATGGGTGAATGTCCGATTATGTAATAATTACAATTCTTGTCTGGGGCAGAAGTGAGGTATCACTGACCGACGGTCAAGATATTCTTCCGTTGCGGCCTTTTGTTTTGTATGCAATGTCTTGCTTTTCACGGAGTTATGGCCAAGATTTAATTTGAATATTTAAGATGATACAGGGTGCAAGGTACATAATGGTTCAGATTATTCTACAAGTTTTTTTCAAAGGAACAGTTTTTGCCGGCGAATGCTGTGATTCATTTGAGTTATAATTTGTATCGCATTCTTGGTACCTTAGTCATCTCCACATTACATAGGTTAACACTGAGGTACTTCATTTTTGTTGACCAGAATTTTGTGCTGCGGTGAGACGAATGCCGGCGATCTGTCTTTGATTGCAATTTTTTTATAATGGAAAATGGATTGCTAGTTAGGAAGCATAACAGGGGATTTATTTATTTGATCGGCATCTGTCTTGTGCAAAACTTGATCGTTGGGCGCGAGAAAGGAAAAAGGAGGACATCACTTGAAGAACCTCTCGAGAGAGCCTAGGAAAACATGTCTTGATAAATGTGTGAAAATTTAATCTGCCCGATCAAGTTTGTCTTGAGCCATCTCAGGAAAGCGTCAGTGTCATGAGATCCATAAAGAATATATATCGACCAGGAAACCGACGCTTTGACTGGTAATAAAATCAAAGGCAATAACTATGGCGTCCATAAGTTAAGATCGGCCATGATGAATGGGATGCAGGCAAAAGTGGCAAGGATTGTCATCCCCTTCCTCTCCTTCTTTCCTTGTTCTGGTTAGAGCTTAAGTTTGACACTGATACTCTATGATCCCGAATTGAAAATGCCCATGAAAGCTGGTCTAGGGAACAATTCCATCCAAGCCGATTCAGCAGTTTGCACCCGGACAATGTCACCCCTGTTCCCCTTTTCTTCCTCTTTTCCCTTGACATATCCCTTCTTTCCGTTCTCCGGTGACAGAAGAAAGAGTTGGGTCAGGTCAGCTGGCGAGGTCAGCTTTATTCTGGACGCTGTCTGGGATAATTTCGACCTGAATTTAGAGTGGTCATCTCATCGGTCATTTTGGCTCTTTTAGTGTTTACTATTCCGGCTGATATAACGACCATCAATATTTTTATCTGGAAGTACGAAAAAATAATTTCGCAAAAACTCACGATCGCTAAAATTCTGAATGCTGTGGCGGTGTGAATTAGTATTCCGACCATGTTCGATATATTCACGCTTTGACTTCCTTGCAATAACTTGCATGCAAATGAAGGGAAATTAAATTTTCTGAGCGTATGCTCATTGAAAACTGGCAGGTGTCAACAATAAATGATTTGTGGGTAGGCAAATCTGGACGGGGGAAGAAAGCAGGGATGCTGGAAGGAAGATTTATATTTTTATTCGCAGAGCGTTCGCAAAACAGTCCCTACATGTTTTGACTGTAAATAAAATATATGCGTGCTGTATGTTTGTTGCGCCATAAATGAACGGTTTTAAAATCTAAGTATCGTCATCTTTGGTTTTTTTGTAGTAACTCTCTGCAAAAAATGATACGTACTACAATTTTTTTTCACTTCTAAGTTCTAAACTGATAGACGCGGAAGGACGGTTCTTTATGAAAAACACCGGTGCCTCAAAAGACTTGAGCATGCGATTTATGTCTCTAGCAGATAAAAAACGGATTAGAGCAATGCGTCGCGTAGTACTGTAGAGGCGGTGTCTCAAAGACAAGATGAGAAGACCAATCGTTGTGCAACATTACACTCCTTTCAACAATCGTTTAAGTAGTAATAATAACAAAACGTGCTGATCACCGAAATTTCTAGCCGACAGCATTTTTATCATCGACAATAACGACCCTCATTTCTTGCAGGCTTGATACCGCGAGCCAAATTGCCCTTCACCTCGGCGCACTGTCAACGCCATCGACTGGCATCTTGAGACGTTGGTGACAACCGTGATCCGCCCACGCACATCTTCGAGACATCTGCGCTGCCTTCACCTGCCGGTAAGTGATTTATTTTGGATAATTACAGAAATAAGTCTTTGAAATTTAAATGATTGGGTAACTCCATTCCGTGCTCTCATCTTGAAATTCAGTCAATTTCTGATATGAACATGAATTATACTTCCATAATGTTTATTTTTTTATTGTGAAAATTGCAAGGATTGTCACTCAAAAAGAAAATAGTTGATTTGAGCAGCTTTAATATTTTTGGCTTTGATGCGGGAAGCGGAAATGAGCATTAACTTTGTGTGACGGTGGGACGAACGTGATGGTGAGATTATCTGACGATCTGTCACAAAATCCTACCTTACTTCCTGCTAGGTAGGAATCAAGAAGAAAGGTAGCAAAATTTAAAGAGCCTGAAAGGTGGCCGAAATTCATTTCTAGTCCAGAAATATTGCGTTTTGGGGCTGGGAAGACTGTGGTCGTATTATGGTAAAAGGAGATCAAGTAAGGCGGGATGTCCCTCGAGGCAAAAATTAAAATCCACTATTCCATTTCTCATTCTGTGAACGGGCTTGGATCGCATACAAATTGCCGATTCTCATGTCAATAAGGAGGGATAGGTGTAGCTTGAACGACATCTTAATTAAAGAGCTACGCTGTGGTGCAGACTTTTCGCTTGATTTAACTGTAAGGCGTTTCATAATGTGCAATGGAGCGCAACTTGCTTGGTAAGATTTTCCCTTGCGTATCCTTCTTATCTAATGGAGTCCAAAACCCAAATCTTTGGGAATGGAAAACTCATTCGGGCGTAGCATCTTAGATTTGCTAGAAAAGATGTTGATTATAATCGTAACATGGCTTATAAGCTCTTTAAATATTGATTGATGTCAGCAACTGAGAGACTTGTTTTTACACGCATTTCAGTGTTTCGTTTTATCGGAATAATTTAAAATAATATAATTTGGCATGTTCTTTTTTCCTTGACTTATTTGGCAGTTATTCCGGAGTTTGAGTGTCTTAGGAAATCTGTGAATAATTGAGAGTTTCTGCATTTTAGTTGTTGACTGTTAGTACTTGTTTTGGGCATATGGCGTGACGGGTGATATTTCTTGGATGCCCATCATCCCACGGGAGATGTGCATCTTCTCAATAGTAGAGCTCTTAGGTTAACGGGCTTACTTAATCCTGCGAGCATCATTTTAATGTTGAGCTCATTGTCGTTGCGTGTCACTCAAGGCGGCTTCTAGCTTGACTTTGAGTGAATGTAATTTGCATTTTTCAGTGGTGTTTCTGGCAGAGACCGGCGAGAAGCACGATCAAAGCGACAAACCACTTGGGCTGACCCGAGAAGAAGTCATGTCCGAGGCGCAACAAACGCCGGGTTAGAAAGGGTTCTTGAAATTAGAGCTCGAACTTGGCGAATAATTTTTCGGGCAACCACTTGTTGTTGAAAAGCCACAGCATTGCTTATACATTTTAGACATTGTTTGAATTGTCATGATCTCCGTACCGGACCGGAAGACACTCCGTCCGAGGAAACAACCGTATTTTTCTCAAGTGTTTTTTATCATTTACCTGGGAACATCAAATCAAGCAAATTGCTTGAATGCAGTGGTTTTTGATGTCGTCTTAATTTCCTCTTGAAGCCCATCTCGAACATGATATATCGGCCTAGTTATGGAAAGTTGTTACAAGTCAAGGTCGCCGTGCTGAATACTGATCGTTCAAGCTCATCATATTGCTATCGCGAGAGCTCAAAAGAAAATCTTGAGTATGTGGAGGCTGTTGCTGTAGAAGAGGATCAGATGTTTCTTGTCGTGGCACTTTGTTGGTGATGATATGATCAAATGGCAATGCCGGTTCGTCTTGCCGAACCATATTCACCCAGACAATAATCACCTTGGCCGCTTTGGTACTCAGAGTCAAGCATCTGGCTCAAACTGACCTTCCTTTCCGGCTTTCAAGAATGCCGGATCGGCTTCATTTATCTTGGGTCGTCACAAAACTTAAAAAAAACTTGAACTGAGTATTTAGATTTCCCAATTGTCGTCTAAGCGGAAGTGTCTTAATGTCGGCTGAAATTACCTGGGCGGTTCGAGTGATGACAATTTCAGTTGGAAAACTGTCATTTCATAGCGTATCAATGAAAAGTGATATTGGCTGCTTTATAAAATAAACAAAGGAATTTAGTCTTAACAAAATGCTGAAACGAAATGTAACGTGTTTTAAAAAAAATTAGAATGTGACCTTTTCGAGGCTAAAATTTTAGGCCAGCATGGGTGCCGCAATGTTGTATTGTAAGCGCGAGGCTGCTTTGAAACTTTCTAGGTAATGCTGCTCAAGTAGGCCAACAAAAAGAAAGTGCCCAAGTGACCATACAAGGTTGAAAAGCTAAAAGCTAGGGCGTTGTGAAGAACAGTTTGGGAACGGAAGTGGAAATTAAGTGAAGTCTTTAAGCCATTTTCATTTTGGATTGCCGGCTCTTAGATGAGGATGTTTTCTGCTCTCTAAAGTGGTTGTCGGTCTTTGAGAGAAGATAAAGAACTTTAATACCTGAAGAAGGCTCTTTAAAAGCTGCCGGGCTTTCGGGCGTTTTTGTGTCAGGAGACATGTTGATGTTCAATTTGCTCCTTCTTTTACTTCCCTGTGACAGTGGTTGAGCTGGAAGAGATGATTGATCAAGATGGTATGATGCCTTTATTATGGCAGCGAGAGCAAATATTCATTCCTTTCCAGGAAGACTGGGCTGACATTAGAGGGATAAATATTATATTTATGCAGTGACTTAAAAGTGTGACCTGTGATGAGGACGCAGGCAGCTTGTGCACCTTTTAGTTTCATTCCAGTAATCGATCGAATGGGATAAGAGAAGATCAAAGATGAGGCTGCGGCGGACTTTATACTGTGCAAACTCAATTCAAATGGATTCTCAAATGAACGGTAGAAAATCGATTGAGTTGGACGTCGTTTCATTTCCTCCAATTTCTCTTCCCATGATCGCTTAAACAGGCATACATTTATAAACATAAATGCATTTCACCTTAGAGCGCTTTTTAATTGCTAGTTTTGCTGAGTGGAGAGTGTCGGGTGGCTTAAGTCTACTATATTTGCGGTCTTTGATCGACAGTTTACCAGTTAACATCCCCACAATAATAACCGATCACCTCGCAGTTCCACACCAATTTTGAAAAACATTTCTAGAAGTTTTATAACGTCAAAAGATTTAGCAATTTTGTATAGGTATTTTTTAAGTTTTTCATCTTACTATAGAAATGACTGAAATAAAAGTGTTTACCAATCAAAATGTCTTCAGTCATGTTTGCCGAATTTACAACGTTGTCACGTACGATATTGTTTGATCTTCCCCAATTTATTGGCTAATAAAAAAGTTGGTCTGTGAAGAAAGTCTCACCTCAAGACTTTGAACTGCGATTAAAGGAATATTCTTTTCATTTAACCGGATCGCATTATTCATCGTCGCATTATTGTCAGATTTTATTCTCACAACATAAGTCGTTGCATTCTTGTTATATTTATGTATTGAAAATTATTATTTCATGCTTTGAATATTTTGTCCGTTCAGTTGAACCGAAAACGTTGCGACACTGAAGCAACCACCAGTGGCAAACGGAAGCTCTTGCTTGAATGTACCTTGCATGTCATCCACCCAAGCGCGAGAAGAGACATTAGCAGAGTAAAGAAAGCAGCCACGACGTCTTTGTCGCCAAAAGAGGCTGGCAGTAAGAGCTTGAGGAGCACGGTAGCTGGTGATGTAATTGACAATCTTTAACGTGCGAGAAGAAGGTCTATAAATCAGATTTAAATTATCTGAATCGGCGTACCTATTCGAATCATGAGTTCAACAACTGCGATACAAAATTGTGTTATCGTTGTTTTAAAACAACGACCTTAATCGGGTTTTTTGTTGCAATAGTTAACTTGTATTCTATCGAAGGAATCAAAAATTTTGGCTGTATTCATGACGATTATGATAAGGTTTATTCTGTCGGTTGAAAGTTGCATTTCTTGTCAGCTTAACCCATTTAAAAGAAAGAGCCAGGTGACATGAAGCTCTTGCTGCATGCGTCACTTTTGCCGGAGAATTGCGAGAGATGTGGACTTCAATCTTCGAGGTTTGTTTGCACCTTTTAACTCTCCTTACCTTCGCTCCATCTAGGTATTCATTGTGTAAACTGACAATTTTCCAGCTCAGGGGAGAGCATGAGAGTAAAGAAATACAAGCAGAGACTCGCGGAGTTGGCGGAAGGAAGGAAAGGAAAGGCCGTGGCCAACGAACATTTTCTCAGCATCATAATTTCCGTTAAAACTCGATATCAGGGCAGGTTGAAGGAGAAGAGAGTACTCGATCACACCTAGTCACATTCTGCTCTATTTGCTTCCATCTTAGGCGCAGGTCTTTTATTGGTCCTTTCTCATTCTGGCGCTTCGGCTCCTTATCGTCATTTTCTCAGTTGGTTTCGGTTTGCTGAGCATTTTGAGGTCGTGTGATTCGCTTTGTGAAATATTGAGGGCACATTTGTGTGTTGGTCGTCCCTATCCATCAAGAACTAGAAAAGAAGCTGAGCTCGACGTTTGTTTATCTTCCTGGTTTAGTCTTAGCAGCTTCAACGTCCTTCAATATCCGCCTCGACAATTGCAGACGCAACGGCCAAGCGCTGAGCTTTTCAAGTTGAAAATCGTGACATTTTGTTGTGCGGGTTCCTTCTTGTTTGGCGGCTAACCTGCGGGTAATTCTATCACACTCATTCGAATTTCCGGAAAGATACTGGTTGGGCGCCGAGTAACGGTCTTCATTTCCGGTCACATACACCATAACGTCTGCTCTTGCTCCCTTGATGCAGGTACGTAGTTGACCTCGAGACTCAACCTGATAAGGGTTTTATTCATTCCTCTGTCGCCGTCTTGGTGATTTCAAACTCACGCTTCTAGAAAAAAATCACCTTTTGTTTCTCGTGGCAGTAATTCGAGAGATTTTTCCCGGTTTAATTTTTATTTAATTCTGGTTGAATTATCTTCGCATTTGAAGGAAGGTCATAATCGGAAAAAAGCAGCTTGTTGAATTTCCAACCGCCATTCATTGCGGAGCGTGTCAGTAAATTTGATCGGGCGTTGCCATCTTATTGACAGGACTTCTGGACCTGTCAGTTTTTACCTGTTCGCAATTTATGCGTATTTTCCCGGCAATGAAATGCTTTTACTTCCGGCAAGACCGCCGTTTATCTTGATCTCGCAGGAATGTCATGCATAAATAAAACATCTGCCGCGGAAGAAGATGGTGTGACGGAAAGGTCAGCCCGGTGTCAGCTACATTTACTACTAGAATATGATTTAAAGTTCCGGTGTTTTGGTGAAGACAAAGAATTTGATCACAAGGAAAACGTAGTTTATCTGGGCCACGGAAGCGTGCGCTGATTATAAATAAACAAAGTGACTAATTTATCAAAGGTCAACTTGCGTAGAGTTGTACAACTCGGGAGGTTTTGGGCCATGATAATGACCTTATAGTCTGATGATTATTAAGAATCCCTAGCGTTTGTATAGACAAACATTCAGAGTTTGTCCTGATAAGGACATTTATGACAATTGGAAATGTGTACCAGGTTAAGACGGAGAAGCTTAATGTTGATGACATGACTTGAATGAAATTAACTTTTGTTGGATAAATTGGTATAATTTCTAACCAGAGATCATAAATAATCTACGTAAGCCCACTTTATTTTGAATCGCAGAACAATCCTTCCCAGTGGAAATTTTGAGTAGAAACGAAGTAGAATGTGGGAACAGAACAATGTTGGAATATATTCTCCTTAACGCATAAATGTCAAGACGCCGCTGGAACGGCGATAGACATTCCTTGTTATCAGTTTTGCGATCGTTTAAATCAAGAGAGTGGCAGTTGCTTATTCGGTGAGCAAGCTTCCTGGGTAGACTTTAAAATATTCATGCGCAACTGCCAAGTGAAAGAGGAAAGGTTGATCTACATAGAATACGATCTTTTCTTTATTTATGGCGTCGTTTGAAAGGAAGGAAGGGGATTGGCTCTTAGAGTTTATTCAATTGTTAATCGGCGTCTGCATGACCATATCGCCAAATGGTGCGTTTCTTTTCCACTCGATCGCGCAAGTAGAAATTTCAACGTTAACTTCTCAATTTTCACTGAAATCTGAATTCTATTCCTTCATCCTGAAATACATATCCCCTATTTCGTTTTTTTTTGCTCGGAGCATATCGACAGAAATTACTGTCTGTTTGTATGTTGGGTTTTGTTTGAGACAGGAAAAACGGTAAAAGGTGAATGAGAAAAGTTCTGTTTGTTAATTAATTTTACGTTGAAAGGTCATTATCGTAGTTTGTTCTGATGATATTTAATAAATAGAAGTGCGGAATTTCAGGTGGATCGTGCGAAGAAATAAAAGGCATTCGATTGCTGATTCCAACGTCGCATCGATGTTGATTCGCGGTGATCGATAGCGGAGTGCAAAGAAAATTCAGTGCGACTTAAAGGAAGGAAGGGACGGTCTTCTGGGATTAGATTGGAGGAAATCCTGAGATATGGATCCACAGGCGTGTTTCTCTCCCCCTCACTTGACCAATCAGGGCAACGTCTTGTCGCCCTTTCACAACGCCTACCCCCACATCCTGTCTTACAATATGCAGCATCACGAGTCGGCCATTTTCGCCAGCGACGCCAAGGAAGAAAGTGAAATCTTTTCTGGCGTCAGTCATAATCATTCAGCAACAAACGCCATCCGTTATTCCTCCATTATGAGAAAGAACGCTTCTCCACTTTCCACTGGAGATTTTTACGACGGTAAAGACGAAGCTGCGGATTTATCTGTGAAAAGTGGCCCACCTGCGGACGGCTTCCCCAACCCGAACAACACTCGACTTCTTCGAGAAATTCTGCAAGGAAAGAAAACGGCCGAAGAAATAATGGATGAAGATAACGAGGAAGCCAGCAATGCGGCGTCGGATTTTGATGACGAGAGCGCCAGTAAGAACGGAGAAGAGCCAGAAGACCAGAACGCTGGATCCAGTCCGCATTTGTGCTCTGATTCGGCTGACACCCAGAAAGTCAAACGTGCTAGAGTGGAAAATATCGTCTCGAATATTCGTGTTCCCTCAAACGGAACTTGCATAAGCGGCGCGTCATCAGAGAACTCGGGCTCCATTTCGGACAATCGCAAAGGCAAAAGGAAGCAGTTTCGACCTCAGCAGCTGGATGGAAGTCAGCCACCCAACGCCGAGAAGGAAATCATGCGGAAACAATTGGATATGATGCAAGATCAGATTGAGGTTATGCAGGAACGTTATTCCACTTTGTTTGACGAAAAAGATGGTAAGTCCAACGGGCGCCTTGTTTGCTCAATTTTCCAGTGAGATAAAAAATAAACTCTTGAAAAGTTGAAATTTCTAGAAAAGAAATCTTGAACTTTAATTCTGATTTTCAAAGAAGCTGGGAATTTTTTTTTTGGACTTCCGCTCCATTGCGTAATTTCATGTTTTTAATTTGATTAGGAGACATTGAAGATGTCGGCGATGTTCGTGCAGGCGAGAAACGAAAACGGGATGACTATCCTAACCTTCAGGATGATCTTGTCAAAATGCATACATTATCCGCCGTTCAAGCTGCCGTGAATGGTGTCGGTCCAAGTGAAGCTGGGAAGCTCGCATCGCTGATCACCGCTGAAATCAATGAGCAGATCAACCCAATTATAAAGTCAGTTATCAACAAGTACTTTCCTATTAAAGTTCACCATACTCCCATCATTGACCATCCCAATGCCGGCTCCCGTAGTCCCAGTCCGTCGCGTGATTCACAGAATCGCTCTCCAACCAGATCTCCCGTCCGCCCGACAAAGGTCACCGACAAACATCGTCAACCGTTGAACGCCAGTAATGAGGTGCACACTCGGAAACCATTTGTTCCGCCAATGTGTTTAGGATTTCCTCCACCGCCCGTCATTGGAAATGAGAATAAATTGCATTTTTTGTCCATGGCTGCCATGGCGCCTACGATGTATGGCCCCGGCTTTCAAAATCTGTTCCGCTCGGGATATTTCCCTGAACAGACCGAAGCCATTCCACTTGTTGTATCACAGCAGAAAAAAGCGAAACGTCACAAGGTAAAGGTCACTTCTTAGAATTAATTTTGCTGTTTAATTTATGAAGACGTTGCATATAATTGATGATCCACCTTTGTGTTTTTTTCGCTGTAGGTTACCGACACTCGTGTCACTCCTCGCGTAATGAGCCAGAAAATTATCAACCAAAAGGAAGAACAAGATGTCCGAAAGTTCATGCAGAACTCTCCTTTGAACGAAATGTACAACATGAACGGAAACCTGGGCGCCAACGGGTTCTTCCTTGGTCCTCGTAGTATGCGACAGAATGTATTGAACCATTCAGAGTCCAGTCCGTTCTATCCATCGCAACTCGATCAAGCTCGTCAAATGATGATGTCTTCAAACTTCTACGCCCGCAATATGGAACGAGACTTATCCAGCCCATTGAACGGAAGTGTGGACAGTCCTGACGAACAAAACAACGAGACCTCGATCGACTTCAGTGATGGCGACTCAAATCCGGGAGGGGGAAGACCACCAACGTTTTCATCTCAAAGTAAGTTACCTTAATCTTAATGATACAGAATAAGTTTTGAATTAATTGTCTAGTTAGTTTATATGCCGATTTTGTGTTCGATATTTTGACTTTTTTCGAATGTGGGTTACCAGGAGAAGATTGATCAGATTGGGAGAAGAATAGAATTGGCGTGTCATTTGAGTCTGGTTGACCTGAGGATCACCGGGCCATAATTGGCATAATATGTTGGCACGCATTTCTTGATAAATGGAAAGTTGAGGAGGGAGGAATGAATGAAGTGGATGCATGACAAACGCAATGCTGTCGTCTCGTGGTCAGTTTTGATATCGAGGGAATATGAGGAGCAGAGTGGTCAGAAGAGAATCTTCAAGTATAAACTGCCCGAGCCGCAGATAAAGAAGGGCACGCGACTAGCGTGATGCCGAAACCGACAAACATCTGCCATTTGAATTAAGTATCCTGTAGTTAAGGGAAAGGAAGAAGGAGAGAGACGAACTTTAGAAAACTGTATTATTATTCGTGATAAAGATCATCTGCTCCTGCTGTTCTCAAGGAGCAGACAAACGGAACGGATCGATAAGGCCATTGGGACACAATCAGCAGCCGTTAAGTATTGTTGCTTATCTCCTCTTTTAAATTCCTTTTTCCCAATCGGTAGAGGGGTGAGCTCATAAGATTGCAGACTTGCGGGCCGAGTGGAAATCTTTTGTTCGTCCGGGAGGATATTAATAAATATTCCCTGTTTTACAGCCGATTCCCCTTATCCGCTCTCATCCACGTTGACGCCCATGCATTTGCGCAAGGCCAAACTCATGTTCTTCTACACACGCTATCCTAATTCGGCCACACTGAAGACTTACTTTCCGGACATCAAATTCAACAAGAATAACACTGCTCAACTAGTCAAGTGGTTTTCTAATTTCCGGTGAGCAAAATGGTCTATTATATTCGACTTTGCGATAAGACGGAAACGTCGAGAAAGCTGAACCACTTGGCACCCTTTCATAGTCTCATGGGAGGCCTTGAAGGTCAGCAAATATAGATTTAATATGATGAGGTATTTTACAGAGAATTCTACTACAATGTTATGGAGAAGTATGCCAAAGAAGCTTTGGCCAATGGCGTCAGGAAAGCGGAAGATATACATGTCGAAAAGGACTCGGAAATATTCCGGGTTCTCAACCTTCACTATAATCGCAACAATCACACAGAGGTAACTTCGCCGCCGAATTAGATTATTGTCGCATAACCGTTTGTTAATTTTTCGGTTGTTGTTGAAGGTACCGGAACCATTTCGAGATGTCGTGGAAGAGTCTCTCCGACAGTTTTTTCTGGCCTTACAAAGCGGACGCAATAACGAGCCATCATGGAAAAAGGCCATCTACAAAGTCATCAACCGGATGGACGACGTTATTCCCGATTACTTTAAAACATCCCGTTTTATGGACGATCTGGAATAGGACGGAAGTACAAAGCCTCGTGACCCGTCCAAAACCCCAATCTGTGCTACAGCAGCTATTTTCTGTGTATAATTTTCTCTTTGTTCATTCCTTATGACATTCCGCCTTGAAACAGTCCAACTTCAATTATTCGTAATTTCCCAAATTTTCATTCCAGTTTTAAGTTAGTTCCTTCTTCGTTTTTTAATGGCCTTATAGCTTCATTTTTTTCGTCTCGTGGATCCACAAATTCCACCATTCCAAGCAGCACAAGGACGGGTTCCTGTTCCATTTCTGGCGGCCACTATTCTCTTCTCCCCGAAATTCATCTAGGATCTGTCCCCGGTTTTGTATCGTGTCGAATGTTTGGTGATAGTACCGGATAACTTCATCGGTTGGTCTCATCTAGTCTCGTAGAATTTTCACGTCAGTTTTCGATTTGTCACTTCATTCATGTTCTGTATTCGAGTTGAGAGTCTCTGCTGCTCTAATAAAATCAAAACCAAACGATCATTTGCGATGCAAAATTGATAACACTTTAATAAATTTGCTCCAACCCGAGTTGCGCAAAATGTAGAAAAAGATTCAGTGATGAGAATTATCAACCAGGAGAGATTTTAAGTACGAGCCTGATTTGCAGCTTGGTTCTGGTTCGCACCTTGATTTCTTGTCTGCGAGGAAGCGAACTCCGAATAATCAATGAAACCGTCATTGTTTCGGTCATCATCCAGAAGAATTGCATCCACTGTCATGGAAAGTTCGTGGTCAGTCAAAACTCTGTTGCCCTCGGGTCCGGGAACCTCTGCAAAAATCCAAGATTACACCCAACTTCCAAAATAAAAAAATTTTACATTCTAAACTCAAAATTCAAATAGATTAAATTTATTCTAAGATCAAAATTTACCTCCACCATGATAATGAGTAATCGCATGAATTAATTCCAGTCCATCCAATTTGTTATTCGTATCCGTGTCATGGAGTTTAAAATAATGAAACTGGAGTTCCTGCTCGTTCATGTCTTCTGGTCGCTTATTTGAGATTCCATCCAGATGTTCCTGGATATGTCTGAAATACGCTGCACATCAAATTCTGAATTAGAGCAAAATGTATTTCATAAAATTTCTTACGCTCTATCCTGAACGAATGCTTTGTCGTGCATCGGGTTTTGTCCTGGTGTCAGATGAGGCTGAGGAATTGGAGGGAGATTGTTGTAGTTTGCAGGCTGGCTGTGACCATCGACAAACAGGAATAAAAAGCACCACGGAAGGAAATAGATCAGCATGATGACAGGTGGCTTTTTGTCACAACACATCAAAATCATTAGGATCTCCGAAATCGAAGGTCCACTGCCACTGCTCGTCCGATAGACTACAGAATGATTTTCCGTCCTCAAAATCTTCACTCTGATTAATACCCAGAGGAAATCTGGATGAGATTCAATTCAAGGAGAACGATATATCCGGAAAGAAAACTTCTGATTCTGATGATACACGTGTTCGCAAATGCAAGGCAAGGATGTACAGTAGATTCAACTGGGGCCCGCATATGTCGATCCGCCGTTTCTACGTATGAGTGCCCGCTTTGGCGTAAGTTCTACGTATAAAACCACGTTCTCTCATTCTTCCACAACAAATTTTAAAATTGGTGCTGCAATACTACCTGCCGGAATCTAGTCCGAAAGATAGTCTAGTACACTCAAAGTATCTTTCTTTAAGAACATCTTCGTTGTAACGAAAAATTTTGTGTTAAACAAAGGAAATATATTCCGTTTTTACAACATGGCTAATTGTAAGATAGGAAAATAAAACCCCGTGTCGACAGACTTAGTAAAGCCAAGAAGAGCAGAAGTTTCAAACGTAGAAATCTACCAACGATAAGATCACAAAGCTAAAGGAACAGTCACGACTAACTGAAAATAGACATAACCGGCATTCTAGGAGATGTCCATACATAATGCAAATTCTTCTAGAGCCGAATTTGATAAATTCAGTGTGTCTCTGGATGTCCCCGAATCATTACCTGAAAGATCTTAAGTATTAATCAGTTGTTGCCCTTAAACTTATCCATCCCCTCACTCTACCTTGTTGATCCGAAGATCTCATGGATCCGGCAGGCCAAAAAACATATTCTTTTTCAGTGACAGCAAAATCTGATAAGTATTTCCCATTGTTGTCCACAGCGGTGTTCAAATTCTGCATACCGACATGAAGATGAATGCAGGGCTGCTTACATCCATTTCGCACTTCTTGGCCTTCGTAAACGTCATATCCAATGCGTAAGTAGACTGTTTCCTTCTCCCATGCAATCGCCATTTCTTGGTGAAAGTAATTTGGCTGCTTTTTTGGTCCGATGATTTTACAGCGCACAGACGACTTCTGCAGTTATAGAAAAACTGAAATGAATCAATCAGTGCGCGATACATTCCCTCTTTTCCATACAACACTCAAAATTCAGTTTTCGGAGAAAAGCATTTGATTTCAGCGACTCACCTTCACATCCGTCCGGAGTTCTTCCATGTTGAAGGTATAGAAAGCTGAAATTCGGCAGCTGAGTATTCTGTAGTTGAAAACGCGTTGGTTACGAAATTAGCTGAAAAACTCAGATATGCAAACAATGTCGAAGAGAAAGTTTCCTCAAACGAAAACCAGAACGAAAACAAAGGGTTTGATTTGACTGTGCAAGTCTGTAGTAGGTGGGAGGGAAGCCTCTCCGCCGTCATATGCAATCGCCTCATGTCATGTGGAAATAGAACAGTCATATGAGCACAACGATGCATGAACACATGTTTCATGTGTTCTGAGGTCGAAATTTGTTTTGAAAATTCGCGTTGTATTTCCTGATTGCACAACATCGTCTAATCATAACAAGGGTTATTCTGATTCCACAAGATACACGAAATTTATTTTCTGGAGCAGTGTGGACGACGAAAGCCGATTTGAACTACTGCTGGTCATGTAGAAGTGGAAAACGACAACATTGCCCAAGAGCGCATGATATTGGATGCTATTCCTCATAAACAGACGTAAAAATGCCGTGGTATTTCCCTTGGTCTGAGGTATGTCGCATTGATATTATGATGAATGCTTCCGATCCAAAACTTTTGCCCTTTTTGTTTCCAGGCTATCAAGAAGCGAGCTTGCAGGTTTGCTTTTTTTCCTTTTTCCTTTTACCTTTTTCATTTTTACATGAATTGGTAAATATTTCTTTTTTAGATATTTGCTGCAGCGATATTTGGGTCAGTTTCTTCAGGAAAAGCTCTCCTTAGATCAGCTGACTGTGGATTTATACAGCGGAAAAGGAGTTGTGACGGATGTCCTTCTTGATGTTAATGTTGGTTATATCTATTTTATTTTCTTCGTCATTCTGCTTATATTTTGCTTCGTAGCTTATCAATGAAACGTTCGATTCAGCCAATTTGTCGTTCGAAATCGTCGATGGCTTTATTGGATGTGTTTCTGTGGAAATTCCATGGTCAGCTTTATTATCGGACAGTACGCATGTGGAAATTCAGGGACTGGAAGTCACTCTCAAACCCAAACAAGTTTCGGAAAAATGTGAGAAATTTTAAATGCTTACATCAGTTATTTTTTGGCTGAATGGGACTTTTCCGATCTTAGCTGTGATGCTGGATTCCATGTGGGGCAGCATGACAAAATCAAGCATGCAGCTCGCTGAAGAATTGCTCAAAGAGGAAGAACGCAATAAACGAACGCTGTCTGACGAATCGGAAAGAAGATTTGAGGGCTTGGAAAAATTCGCGCAAGCGATCGACATCGGTACTCGTATTTTACCACGGTGATTTCGAATATGATCGGAATTTTTTACTAATTTGCAGTTTTGACGAGGATTAAAGTGGACTTCTCTGATATCACCATCCGACTTGAGCAGGTTCAAGACGAGCGAAAATCTCGAGCGGTTGCCCTTGAAGTGCGAATAAAAAGGTACGTTCTAGATCTCAAAAAAGTCTAGAAGTCTTCGCAGTTAGTTCCGCAGTATTTTTTCATGGATCTCATTGAAAATGCCTCTGTTCTCACCTTACTTTCTGCAGAGTTAGCTATTTTGATGAAGCTGCCGAAGACGCCGGTATCGGGACCGAACAGATCACTTATAATCCTCTCCCCATCGCCAACAAACGTTTTCGCGTCGAAGGCATTGAAATATTTTCGGATGAATATGGATCGTCGAGTAGGACAATTGACAGGTTGAACAGCAATGCTTCCTGTTCATCCGTGAAATCCGTAAACGAAGTAGAAACAACTTGACTGTCATATCGTGTGCGTTTGCTAACCGAAGGAATTTTGAATCCAGGCCTCGGAATTGTTCTATTCCGCGGTTGATTTATCAACGAGTTCTCAGGCAAAAGTGGAGAAATCGCTTGATGAAGGTGTTCATGCCGTTCCTCTTCCACGAATCCCCAGCGGAAATCTCGTCCAGATAGCTGTTTGCCATGGTTCGACTGAAATACGGCTCAAAGTTAAACAGAATACTGAAGTCTCCGGACCAAAGGTTACTTCAGCAAAGTTCGTCTGTTAATACTTTTATGGATTGTGTGTTAATTAGTTTGAGCTGGATGGTCACATCGGTATTCTGCATGTGCTGCTGTGGCCCAAGCAGCTCGAAATGCTGAGGGACCTCTTTGCTCAGATATGGGAAGGCCGAGTTCAGAATATTCGTGAGTTGTGGAATTGTGGTAATTATGAGTTTGAGGCGGTGCTCTGAATATTTTGTTTTCAGAAAACAAAAGCAACGAAGAAATGCACAAACAGATGACCCCATCGGACTACTCTAAAATCGAGACCGAACTGCAGCGCGATTTTGACGTGCGCGGAAAACATTTCGGCGGCGGTAATAATGTCCAACATGCCACTTGGGACACTCCCGAAAGGGGACCTGATGGTCAGTACATCGTAAACATTTGTCATAAATTGGACCATCTCCAATATCTCAATCTTCAGATGATGAATTTTATCCTGTTGGACTGCGTCCCGTCGGACTGGAAGGTGAGTGTTTTTTGAAATGTTGATATCGCCGGAGTTTTACCTATTCTGTTTTCCTAGACTCAAGTACAAATAAAAACATGTTCGAAGGTAATATAACGGATTTAACGTTTTTAGCTGAAGCAAATAATGGCGTCATTTTTACCGAACGTTTCAGGCGCGTCATCTTTTCCACGCTCTTTCCCACCTGGCCTTTCCACTTTAAATACAGCAAAGCTAAAGGTCAAGTCGTTCTTCCTTACGTTGATTGAAGCCAATCCGGTGCAGGCCGCCCACTCTCCGCTTTTCCCATTTGCTGAGTAGGAATTTCGCTGAATTTGAGTTATGTGTCATCTGATTTCAATTTGTTGGTGAAGGTTGCAGCGTTTCAGCGGCACTCACTTTGAAACGTTGTCAGAAATCGATACCTGGGATTTACAGGACACATTACAGCTGAGGGATGGGTTTGCGCGTAGTCTTCCACAAGGACACGTCTGGTTTGTACCTTTGGCTCTGGTTCCAGGTGAAACTTTATTTTACTGGAATCTTGTTGATCTAGGTTTAATGCCACCAGTGTTATTTTCGAGGCTGTAGAGAAACAGTCGCCGAATAATTCCCTTGTGTCGGTCAAAGTGACTAGTGGAGGAATGGAAATCTGGGAACATCTCTTCGATGCAAGTCAGCCTGAACATTCTTCGAAACCGGATAGTATATACCGGTTGAAAACGGTTCCATTATGTACTGAGGTGAGTTTGAGAAAGTTCGGACATTGCTATATCAGAGGATTTAACCACTTTTAATTGCAGCTTCTAACTTTTCCATCTCGGACTTCAGAGGATCGCCATTCATTTTCTCCTTGCTTATTGGTTCAATTTGAAATGGCGGAAACTGTAGGATTAGATCGCTTATAACTTACTCCTGAATATTTTGCATGGAATCTTTTAGCTTCCCGCAAACATGACTTCACGTAACCGACAGCCAGTTGTCAAAAAGAACCTAAAGGTCACCCTCCAACCGATCAAGACGGACATCGATATGACAATAATCGACCGATTAGATCTGATCATGGGTATATTTGCCACATCGAAGAAGCAATCCAGAGAAGAACCGCGAAGTGTTTGGGCTGACAACACGAAGAGTTCGGCGGATTTTGTTACCTTCGACTGTTCCCTGCTTTGCTCAAATGCGACTGCGCACATCCGGTACCTGAATTATTCTGCTTGATAAAACCAAATTTTTGGTCATGTGTTGCTGATAGGTTTCCGGTTCTTGACCTCCGGCCGTTTGCTGATCGTAACCCTCGGTCGACGAGGTCACTTCATAAAGAGACTCTCATCATCGACTTGACTGGATTTGTTATCAGTACAAAATTCGACAGTGAATCTTCACGGCGGATCGATTTTGAATGTCGGGGTTTAACAGGTAATGAAGTTTTAATTCTTTTTGTCCGGATCTAACGCTTTCTCTTTATTTTCTCACCGACACAGCTGCAATACAGATGTCTCCCGATGACGAGAAGCCTCTCCCATTTCTTCGTGCTGTTATGGATGTAGATAATTCATTCGAAGAAGGTCGCCGGGAAGAATTCGCCGATCGTCCGAAGTATGCTTTTTTGGACAAGATTCGTTGATGATTATGATTTGTTATTATTTATGATCCTTATCATCGTTATAATTTGTTTAGAATGTCGATATACATGCGAGTTTTTCCTCCAAAAATCGCGACTACAGAAATCATGTTGGGCCCCAAGGCTAAAGAATCGGAAAAAGGTGGCTCATTGGACGCGTTGATTGACTCGACGGAGAAGGACCCTTCGCTCTTCACTACACAGAAAAACATTGTTGATCATGAAGAAGTCGTGAGTTTGTAGGGGTATTTCTTTGCTAACGATAAAGGATTCTCTTGATTGTTATAGCACTGCGTTGTTCCAAGCCCGTTAACGGAGTCGATGAAATTCAAGGAGAATGTGGTTTCCAAATGCAAGCTCGTCATCGAACTTAATATCCCAAGTCTCAATGCGTTCATTGCGGATAAAGAAATGCTGGAGATTTTGTACAACAGGTAATTCACCGCATTGGTCGGTAGTTTAGAAAAGATAATTTGCCGATGTAACTCGTCGTTTCAGGATAAATACTGACATGCTCTTGTGGGAGCCTTCTGGGTCGAGAACTGAAGCCGAAATGGGCCCGTTGTCTGCTGCTCATTTAATCGGCAAGGAATATCGACGCCCATCGGAAGATCTGAATACATTTGAAATGTGTCGAAGTTCAGCAGTTGATGATGGTAAGTGACGGTGATCCTGCCGAGGCGAAACTGTCTGAACTTCTGTTCTTGGGTAGATTCTGCGTCGGAAGCAAGCGATACTGAATATTATTCACGTGAAGTTCCAGATAAAGATCGGTCCTCTCGTTTGAAAGCAATGGGGCTGCTCAGCTATCGCTCCAAAATTCCGAGTGATGTTTGTGTGATCTGCAATATCGGAAAAGCGGGAGTTGGAGCCAAAATCGAAGTGACTCATTTTAGCCGCAGAAATTGAATAGTATGAAAAACATTGATGTTTCAGAATTTGCTTCCGGATAAGCCTTCTGTCGCTTATGAAGCCTGGATTGAGCTCGAGAATTTGAGCATATTTAGTGTATCGGGATACCGTGGCCAGCCAGAAATCAAGTACTCCACGATCAGCATCAACCGTTTCTCATTTAGTTTTGGTGGTAAGTTCGTTCGGTTCGTGATTTTGGCTGACAAAGTTTGCATTGGCTAGATCATTCTACAGATTATGTTGAGCCTGCTGTTCCGAAGTCGCAGCAGCTCTTTGATACTCTGAAGCGTCCGCCTAATTTGTTGACGGTTGCTTTACCGCTGGAAGAGGAAATGAAAGTCCCGGACAATACAGTTTATGATGGGAAAATGGAAGATGTGCCCATGTTGAATATGGCCATCGAAATCAACGTCGATACATTCCGAAATGTCAAGGTACAGGTAAAATCAGCATACCAGTTTACAAATTATTTATGCCTGTTAGTGTTTCAGGACATCAAGGTGGTAATTGAGTTTAATGCCGTAAACCTCCATCACAAAGTCACATTACCGGAGCACTTCTGGCTTACTCAGGTATATTAAAACGTGAAATCTGCTTTTGAACTTCTTGGTCATCATGTTTTATTTTCAGATGATCGATTTTGTGAATCTGAAAGATTTTCCGGTTTTGGGGTATAACTGCCCGACGATTATAACGGAATTCCATCTGAATCTGACCTCGTCTCTGTTAGAGTACAAGTCAGTATGAAAGGTAAATTTTATTTTTTTCTCCTCCAACATCTTGTGTTTTTAGACCAAAACGGCTGCCTGTCAGTTCGGCAGTTACGGTAGAAAAAATGAACGTCTCCAGCACGATTGTCGCAGACAGTCCGCAGTCTTTGATGCGCGTTATCACACAAGATTTGCGCGTTCATCTAACGAAACGAAAGCATCCTATGGTTCTCAAGAACGGTGAGTTGAGTCTGGCCCCACCAAGTCCTTCTTTTAAATAACCAAGCTTGTTTTAACAGATTACGTTTGTGTTGTGGATATCCCGTTCGTCGAGTTTCAGATGAAATTGACCGATGGTTCAAATCCAGTAAGATGCTCAACTCCTCTCCGTTGATAGTTCGAGTCAGTGTGAAAAAATTTCAGAGATTTCCTCGGTTCGATTTTCGTGCATCGAATAACTGCTGCTACCTGCGTACATGTTCCGATTCCTGCCATGCTCTGTCAGAGCTGATTGTTTACCTGGCCAATGATGGTGATTTGAACCCTGAAATGGAGTTACCCAAAGTGAATAATGCTTTTCATTACTTGTTTGAATTTTGGGGCTGATGACCTTTCTTTCAAGTCCGACTTCAAGGAAACTCTAATTGTTGATCCGATCATTAAGTCGCAAGAGGAACATATGAATGACGAGATGATGGATGCAATGAAAGAAAGCCCTCCGCGAAAAGACTCTTTGCCAAAAAGTGGTACTTCGCTGACCAAACTTCCGGTTAACATTCGGCCGCATATGCCAATGGTTGCCACGATTACGTCTTCAGTCATTAGGCAGGATGATGTTTCTGACGAAGAGGAGATTGATTATGACGGTTTCTGTGTTATCGAGGAAGATCTTGGTGTTGGGATTCCGGTGAGCTGAGAACGTTTTTAAGGAAAAAGTTTGATTTTGAGAATTTGTGTTCCAGCTAAAAAGTGGTGAGCCCAGCATCAAGTTCCTTACAACAGAACCGATTCGGATCATCGAAAATCACTTTAGTCTTCCATCGAGGATTACGGACCAGCTCAAAGCACCGGATGGTTATCCAATACCAGTTATTCGAATGGCCTTAAGGGAAATGTCGCTCATTTGGTGCCTTTATGGTGGACATGACTTTGATAGCAAAGGTCACACACCGAGAAAACTTGGATCACACAACAGACTGCAGAGCGCTCCAGGTAATAAATGCACACCCTAAAAAACTAGTCCGCCCTTTGGATTGGTTGATTATTTTAACAAACGTGTTTCAGTTTGAAGAAACTTGAACTTTTTCGATTTTTCCAACATGTTGTTCTTTTTAGCCAAGCTGGGTGAAGCAAGGAGCTCAAGTGTCAAGCCCGAAAAATCGGAACATGGAACTCGATTTCCGCCTTGGCTGCTGCAGGGCGGTGCGGGCAGGGACCATGCAGTGTTGATGGAAATCCATTTAAACAAAGTCAGTTCTGGTTTGAGAGGTGTATTTTTAAGTTGATTGACTTGAGATACTCGTTTCAGGTGAAATTTCAACACGACGTCTATCCGTTCGATGGGAAGTCCACACAGGCTGCTCGTCAAGTGCTATTCATTCAAGATTTTGAAATCCGCGACAGGATGGCCAGTTCGGAAATTAACAAATTTCTTTATCAATACGTCTCTGCTAGCCTTCCAAAGCAGAGTCACAAGCACATGGTAATCTGCTCGACTTTACCTAAATATGCTGCATTGACAATTCTGAAATTTGATTTTTTGTTCAGTTCTCTGTAAGAGCCTTGCACGAGCGACCAGATCCCAGTCTGCCAATGCAGGAATGCAGTTTGAAAATATCACTGCAGCCGCTTCGGTTGAATGTTGACCAGGAATCTTTGTTTTTCTTGAGCGATTTCTTCTCAGAAGCCTCTGATTCTAAACCTCCGAAACATGATCAAGGTATTTTCTGACTTGTCAACCGCTTCGACTGTAATTGTACGTTTGTTTATGTTTTCAGGAGGACAAAAAGCTTCACCAGAAAAAGTGACCCCATCGTCGTCAGCTGATCAGTTACCGGTTAGAACACGGCGATTGGAATCACTGGATGAGGAAGGTCCCGTCCCACAAAGCCCTTTGATCCAGTTTGATGACCATCCAGCCTTGGGAGGTGCTGATCCACTTTCTTCAGATCAGACTGAATCGACTATTTCCGGTATGGAAAAGGACACTCCAGTTTTTTTCAAGTCGGTCATATTTTCACCGGAAGTTCCCATCCGGCTTGATTATTATGGCAAATATGTGGATATGGATCGGGTTGTAAGTATTGCAGGCTCATAAGTACCATTCACCGGTCTGGTGACAGAATTGTTGTCTTGAAGGGTGCTTTGGGTGGACTGCTGGTCGGATTGGCTCAACTAAATTGCTCCATGTTGCGACTAAGCCGCGTTCACAATCGTCAAGGGTAAACAGAAAACTTGGACGTGGATCAATTACTTTTGTCTACTCAGACTATCTGTGTGTTTCAGAATTCGTGGTTTTGATCGCCTCATCATGCAGTTACTCAGTGAGTGGATTGCCGATGTTAGGAAAACTCAGCTTGCGAATCTTTTGGGAGGAGTTGGTCCGATGCATTGTCTGGTTCAGTTGGGTGAGTCATTCTGATCACTCTGGTGATTTATTGACATTTTATCACTGTGGTTATAGTTCAGGGAGTTCGTGATTTGTTTTGGCTTCCGGTGGAGCAATATCGGAAGGATGGGCGAATTGTTCGCGGTGTTCAACGTGGTGCCAGTGCTTTTACCACATCTACGTTGATCGCTACAATTGAGCTTACTAACAGAATCGTCCAAACGGTTCAGGTAGGCCACTCGCGCCAAGGCCAAACTGTGGACCAACCTGAAGTAATTTTCATGTTGGAAATATAGGTTGCTGCTGAATCAGCTTATGATGTCATATCTCCTGGTCCAAGCTTCCGTCGGAAAAAAAGAAGACGATCTGTGGCGTCTTTCCCGCGCTCACAACCCGGTGATATTCGTGAAGGGATAGTGCGAGGTTATCAAGTACTAAGCGAGGTATGGTCGATTTCATTTTTCTATCACTTGTTTGCAGAATTTGATTTTTAGGGTATCTCTGATACGGCGAGAGAAATTGTGGACGCTGTTAGCGAAGAGCATGAACACAAAGGAATGACCGGTGCAGTTGGTGCTACGCTTCGTCAAGTTGGCCCGGTTCTAGTCAAGCCACTCATTCTTGCTAGTCAGGCCACTTCAAATGTACTTGGTGGTTTGAGGAACCAACTTCAACCGGATTTCCGGCAGGACGAGATGGAGAAGTGGAGAACCGAAGACGATGTGAAATCTGTGGCCGCGAAACAGAAGTAGACCACCTGACTAAAACCTTGTTCTGGTTGATATTTTTGATCGAAATGGGCTGTGTCCATCAACCCTTTTTTAGCTTCCAGATTGTATTCTTTACGCCAGGACCTCGGGAGTTTCCGACGCTGGGTTTCTGTTGTTTACAAGTGCTCTTCCCAGTTTATGATGACCTTGTACATACCGCTCATTAGTTCAATCGGTTTTCATAGTTATTAAAGCGATAATTCCAGTGTACATGTATTATAAAGCAAAGTTCGCGTGTACCAGCGATTTGTCTCACTGTCAGAAGGCTGCGGATTGATTTATTAGTCCAATTTGATATGTTACGGCGATCATCGCGGTGAACCTCGCAGGCTGAGCCATTAAGTTGACATCTTCCACGAAAATCCAAAATTCCTAAAGGTCATCAATTTCACCGACTGACCACGAGGCAAAGTAACCAAGAATATCCGAGCAATCGGTTGAGAAAATGTGGAGACTAAATTTATGAGCCGAAAAAATTGTTGAAAAATGAAAACATTATGAGTCAAATGATTTTGAATTCAGATTCCGGTAATTCCACAGATTTCTGCCCTTCGCTTCAGTTCACATATTTCTCTGCCATTTTCATCTTTGCGTGCAATTTGGCAAGAGGGAAGATATATGGTGTCTGTGGTCTCCTAGTTTCCAACTACAGTATATTGATGAGTTTGTGAATATGGAACATAAACAATGCAAATTGTATGATTACCAAACCATAACAGCGAAGAACATGCGACGTCTTCGCGCATTCCTGTTTACTGTTTACTGTTTACTTCAAGACAGAACGAAATTCCATCGGACGATTTCCCAAAAAGGATGCCGCCAGCTGGAAAATCCCACAACATGCCGGCCGGTGAGCTGGACTGACACTGAACGGGGAACTGATGTGCGAACGCCTGGTTAACCAGAACCGAGTTTCCTTTGCGTTTTTTCTTGCATTCTTCTTGTATCACAAATATTTCATCCTTGTGGAGAAAAATCTAGTCCAGTTCCACGCGCCATCCCGAGACCATGACAGAAGATATGCTTGCGAGGATTCTGCCAGGAAAGCGGACTATCACACATCCCTGTATTAGTCGTCGGGTTCACGTCTGTTCACTCGTTGTTCACGGTTCGCCTTTGTTCACTCCATTTGGACAGGGCAGCCACACGGAATTTTCCATTCCCTATGGTATATAAAGGACCATGCGCATTTCAGTGAGCATCAGTCAGCTTGCTAAATCTTTTCGAGATCTTTCGAACTTCTTACAGTTGCCTGAAACTTTCTTACTTGCGTTTTATCCCATCTGCTTTACAATGTCTTCACGAAGCAATCAGTCCTCTGGGAATCAGGAATCTGGAAATCAGTCTGGCAACCAGCAATCCAGCGGAGGATCAGGAGGAAAGGGCAGCTCCCATTCCAGCAAGTCCCAAGGAGGTCGTGGACAGGAAGATCAAGGTGAAGAGGATGGACGCCATAACTTCGATCCCAAGGAGCATCCTCGCAATGAACATGGCCAGTTCATTCCCAAGGATGAAGCTGAAGGACAGCAAGGGGGTGATGAGGGATCCCGTGGAGGTCGTCAGAAGTCATCTGAGCGCAGCGGTGGTCGTCAGAAGTCGTCTGAGCGCAGTGGTGGTCGTCAGAAATCATCGGAACGCAGCGGTGGCCAGTCAGGAAATTCGGAAAGCAACACCAGCGGCCAAGGAAATCGTGGCCAGTCCGAGGAGTCTGATGGAAACAAGAGTGGAAGTGGCCGAGGAGGATCCAACTCGCACAAGCAGAGCGGCCAGCAAGGACAGGGTCAGGATCAAGGATCCGGTCAGCAAGCTCACGGAGATCACTCCAAAGGTGTCGAGGACTTGCAGGCGTATGAAGAAGCGAAGCACAAGTTCGGAGAAGCCGCTGCGTAAGTGCAATTCCACCATTTGTCTTACTGAAATATTTTGTTAAACGTGTTCAGGAGGTGTCGTTTCTTATTTTATTTCACTGATTTAATGTCTGGTTTTTTTCAGGGAAATGGCTAAACTTCGCCCGCGAGGAGAGCATGGCGGGTTCATCAGCGATGAGCAGGCCGGAGTTGACAAGACTGAGAATGCAGCCTAAATCGGAGCCATGTTTTTGTGCCTAGTTTTTTCCGGGTCTTGGATTTGTAGTCGAGAATCTCTTATGTTCGTGCAGATTTAGTAAACTGCCTTTTTTTCTGGCATTTTCTTCCAGCCTATTTCGAGTTGTACAAAGATGGAATTAAAACGAGACCTGCTAAAACGTTTGTCTTAAGGTTCGGTATTTGGGAAGGCATAAGCGCTAGTTCGTTCGGATGCGTGGCAATGCAGTGAACACATTTCTTTTTATTTACACCGAAAACAAACAAATATAAGGAACAGTAGGAAAGGTGAACACATGAGGAAATCGGATAGGAAAAACCCAAACTGGGAAAAACGAAGTTAATTCTCTTTATTAATGCAAGAGTCTCCAGCGCCACCGTTCTCAGGATTCGGATTGCCACCAGCCGCATCCCCAGCAGCCATATTACTTGCTCGTGGGACGAACTGAGTGCTGACGTCAATCATTTCACTTCTTTGTTTCGGGAAAACGGAAGGTCGGTTAGCAAAACCGCACGGATGATGCATGCAGCAGTACTTATGCGACCCTGAAAGAAATCCAGATTTTTCAAGGCGAAACTGGGAACTAGTCTGTCTTGACGTACCAGAGTTGATATCTCCTTCACCCTGACCACGGTTTCTATCGCGGCTATTATAAACCGGATATTCCGCATATCCCTTGAAATGCTGACCATGGCAGGATCTTCCCCGGCGCTGAGTCGGATTGTTAAACGACTGAGTATAAGACTGCGATCCGGTGACCCCGCGGAAAGCGGGCGAAGCGGACGGAGTTTCTTTGAGGTTATTATCAAACAACCTCCTAGCGGCCAGTGCGAGCTCCCGGGTTTCCAACAAGCTTCTTCGTTTGGCAGCCAGGAACTCGTCGGTTTTAATGTCGGCCTCCAACTTAGCGCGACCAGCCGGAGTTCGAAAACCAACAGATCGACTTCGAACGACGCGAGGACGTTTAACAATGTCACTGGTGGTTGAATTAGCAGCTGCTACCCGCTGGGCAGCTGCGGCCGCTTTACTGCTTCGTTCGCTCTTTCTCTCCATATGAGGTGTCCATTTTAAAGGCGTGCGACAATCTTGTGAAAAGACCCCCTCGATTCGCTCTCGTACATCCTCCCAAACATGCTCTTTGCAAGCGGCGACCCAAACATAAAATCGCGTGGCACCATTTTTAGTCGAAACTAGAATGCCGTTGATATAATCCTACAGAAAAATTGTTAAACGCACAGTTCG
The DNA here is from genome assembly GCA_034696485.1 of Isohypsibius dastychi. Classification (NCBI taxonomy): domain Eukaryota; kingdom Metazoa; phylum Tardigrada; class Eutardigrada; order Parachela; family Isohypsibiidae; genus Isohypsibius; species Isohypsibius dastychi. The sequence goes on along the minus strand of JAQIWT010000062.1, from coordinate 10,160 downwards.
AAAAAATCATTTTTGATTGTACCGAAGTGTGAATCCAGGCTTCTTCGATGACCTTTAAGCAAATATCCCGCCACAAATGGTCGATGGTTTTTGGGTCCAGATTAAAGCCAGTTGACTGCATGCATCCGCCACCAACATTTTCATGGTCATCCCAGTCGGGTACGATAACTCGACGACCCAAACCTCCACGGAACAAAGCGTATTCCCAATAGGACGGGATTTCAGAAGGTGGCTTCAGACTGTTGTACATGCCCCAAAACTGTTGGATAGTTGAGAAGGTTGCAATCGGGTGGATGCATTCGAGCCATGTCTTGTTTTGAGCATCGCTTTTGTTCACCATCCACAGAGTCCACGGGCTCTCCAGATAAGTTTGAGTAGGATCCCTGAACGAGTTGATGATACGAATTGCATCTTCGTTGACTGGAGGACGTTCAACTGCGACGGCGGCCATGTTCTCTGAACTTCAATAAACGAAAAACGGCAATGGAGAGAGCAGATTCGAAATTCCGATGAGCCGTCGTAACCCTGGCAACATCGGGATACGATCTAACACCAACCGAAATGAATCGAAATTAACTGGCATCGAGCATAATCAAACATCAGCATACGCAACCATTCTGTTTTTGCTTTTTAGAAACAGACATGCTTAAATCACAGATAAACAATAAACAAAAGAAACCGGCGCTAATTATCCGAAATGACAGTCGAAAAAGACTTCATTACCTTTGGTGAACAAAGTACCACAGAAAGCAGGAAATGACAATAGTACAACGTTTATCTCTGCTGCAGCAGTTTCGCCAATCGGCGCAGCTTGACCCCTTCGCTTTCAATGTATGCTCTCGTTTCCCATAACATTTCAATAAGCTAAAAAGAAACACCCATTCAAACTGAAACAGCTGGTAATCATATGCACTCACTGTTTCATCGTGAACACAGTCTAGTGGGATTTCTCTGCTAAATTGCGGACTGAACCGGAAGAAAGGAATAAGATGAGATTCGCTGAAAAGAAAACCTTTGCATAACTGGGAGTGAAATGCGTAAGTCACCCGCTTACCACCAAGCTCGAGCTCGGTCCACAACGCGACCTTCACTCTGACAAGCCTACCGAAACCAGATAAAGTAGTGTTTGAAAATGTCGGAAAGGTCATCATGGGGCTTTCACACATACCTGCTCGATCACAAGACGACCAAGTGCGGATGCGTTCAAGCTGATTTTCGCTGCATCCCAGATTCTTTCGGGCCAGTAAACGTCAATGCTGAAACCACAAGAACCTGCATGACTGTGTATAACAACGAAAAATTATCGACATACCTGGGTACCGCCAGCATCGGCATCCGGCCAGTACCGAAAGACACGACGGCAAATACTTCACTTGCCTCTTTTTTACGGCCCTTCAAAACTCGAGAAAAACTCCAAAATATGCATTACAACCGGCCGAAGATGTCTTACATTCTGTCTAAGATGCGTGTTGTAGTCAAATATTTCCGTCAAAGTGTCGAGTGTAGGGTTATTCGCCATTAAGCCACCATCCAGGAAACTTTCCATTGACCGGAAGTAGGTAGGTGCAGCACCTGATGCACGAGCTGCTTTCCACACTAACTGATCTATAAATCATGTCCATCTCGATTAGGATCTCGTTAACTAGAGACGTCACTGATAAATACTTGCAAACTGACCTTTTGGCTCAGGTGGTTTGCAAAGAACTTTGGGACCGCTCTTCGTCGTAACTGATTCAATTGCTGACATCCGCTGAGGGTGGTCGTAATTACGGAAAAAGTGCAGGCTGGGAGGGTGTCTATCCACGAGCAAACTCGGTATGAGAACTCTGAAAATATTTATCAAATGAAGCGTAATATAATGTGATATATTTAATGTGCAATATTATTACTTTGGTCCTTTGATATCAGTCATCACAGTTTCCGAACCGAACTCCTCTTGCAGAATAGTCTCAAAAGCCTCCGCCGCATATGGGCGTGATCCAACAAAAACACGATCCTTCAACCGGAAATATAATCCCATTACGTGCTTCATATCCTTCCCTATTGGAAAATCAGAAAATGACCTTAATTGAGACTGACCACGACGGCACTCTTACCTGTTGAAACGGCAAGTGCTACACTGGCACCGGTACTGGTCCCAGCAACCCAATCGAAGCAATCCTTCAAAGGACGATCAACCAGCTCTTCCAATGCCATTAGCATCTCGATCAGCACAAGCCTAGAAAAAACTGGATTGGCCCCGAATATATAGTTCACATATCCCGGTTACTATTACCCTCTGATTCCTCCACCATCCAAACACAGAACCCGGAGTTTCCGTTTAGGATGCATGATTATTAAAGAGTCATCAACTCCATCCGAGTTTTTATCGATAACAATCGCCTCATGCAATCGATCGAGGAAGTCTAATCCAACCGGCGGATTCTCATCAGGCAGTTGACCATGTTTCTTCATTTCGTCATGGAGTTGCAGCCGATATTGCTGGATTATAGGAGATGGTTTCTTTTTCGATCCACGAGCAATACTGAGCGCCAGTAATATTTCATCACGTCGTTTACACAGAGCGCATCCATCCGCCAACGACAAAGGAGTTTCTCCGGCTTTGTTTGGAGTGTTGATATCGCCTCCAAAAACCACCATAGCTTTGACTATTTCCAGAGATCCATAAATTACGGCAACGTGGAGCGGAGTGTTCCCTTTGAAATCCACAACATCGATATTTGCTCCGTGGCTTAATAGTGCAATCGCACAATCCAGTCGAGATCGCATCACCATCAAATGCAGGGGTGTCTAGAATGGCAACTTGTTAAAAGAATATTTAATTCTTCGAACCGGAAATCTGCGATCCAACCTCGCCGAGGTCATTCCGACCTTCGATGTTGACGCCACATCCCATGAAGCGCATTACACCGGCTTTGGTTTTCACCCAGTGCATCGGAGTTCCACCAAATTTGATAGCCTATCATCACAAGATCTTCAATTTCCATAAGGATTTGGCAAGCGTTAGTAAACTGTTTTTACCGAGTTATCCAAAAGATCTGGATACACTTTGCAGAGGGACTCACCACATCTAAAAAAATGAGGAAAATCAAACAACTAATGACAGAACTTAAACTGTGTCTTACTGAAGCTGCAGTGACTTCTGATTAGGCGAGGAAATAATGCGAACTTTGTTATTCTGTGCAAGATCAGTTCCCATTGAAAGTAGTGTTTCAATGCATTCTTGTTTTGCAGCCATACAGGCCAAGAGCAAGGGAGTCTGGTCAGCATGGTTGACGCTGTTGAGAATCGGTGACAACCTTTTCCCAAGCTCCTAAATAACGGAACGCGTGATTTTTCAACAGGATATAACTTCGAGCGCACTACCTTAATGATTTCGGGCGTCGAAGTGGCGGCATAATGGAATACTGAGTCACCCAGATTATTAACGATGTCCAATCTGGCATCCAGCTCCATGAGGCCTTTGACCAATTCCAAATGACCACGTTTTACTGCTACATGGAGGGGAACTTCTCCATTTGCGGGATTCGATAGATTTACTCGTCTGGAAAAATAACCTTCCTATTCGTTCCACCCTGATGCAAAACAGCAGGATACTCACTGCTTGAAAGAATCATAAGTCCAAACTTCCAACCAACCGAAGAAAGCGGCAACATGAGCAGATGGCCAGTCTTTATTAGAAGCGATAAAGCCACACACGTTCTTAATATTAACTGGGTTCCAGAAGTCAGGAATGTCATCAATCTTGCTGAACTCGTAGACTACAGGATAAAGTTGATCGAGTTCTTCCACGACCTTTTCTTCCGAAGGCGAACGGTATATGCTGCAAATACAATGAAACAGATCAAGTACTACTTGCAGCGAGTACGAAAAGCATGAGCATAACAGCGTTCTTATCATATTACGATAAAACTCCTCCGGTTGCTGGTATTAGAAGAATCAAATCGTATACAACGGAGAGTTTCTTGACAGCTTCCGCATCCAGATTTGGGGATCTGTCTCCGACTGGTTTTGCATAAACAGCAAATGGCGGTTTGTGTTTACAGAGACTGCACCCCGTGTAGTCCGCTTCCATGCCAGCTACAACGGAATACATAAATGGCAGGATCAGCTCGGTCTGGCGACGGCCACCTCGGAACATCGATGGGATGTTTCGAATATAATCCATGTTCCAAGCCGGTTATTTTCTGCAGATACGATATATTCGGCAAAGTTCTTTTATATTCTGCAAACAAAATAAGATCTGCTTTACCGATTCACTCAAGGTAAGATTCTCAAAATTACAAAAACAGGATTTCCCACAGGCACAGACAACAAATCGAATCGGAAAAGGATCGATTTGTTTTGGTTTCGAAAATCATCGAATCCCAGACGGTCAGGGTGGGACGGTGGGCGGAACGACTTCGATGACGTTTTCACGAGCATGACGTAATCCACACAACTTTCTCTCCTGCCAGCTGTTTCGTTGTGAATTCACATCAGAACTTGTGATGATATCCTGGTGAAATTCGTTTGAATTGGAGCTCTGCAGCTACGCGTTGAAGCATATCATATCTCAATTCCTTGGGGGAATCATGTCCTCCTCGAAGTCGAACGACATGGACTTCTCAAATTCCAATTCACCTTCAGATGGAATTGATATGGACGGCCTTGATGGTCCCGAATCGACTGTAATATCTGACATGGAACTCGTTACCTTTTCCATTCCGGAACTGAATCGACGTTTGCGTGGACTCGGGAAGGAAGAAGTCAAACGACTGAAACAACGGAGGAGAACGCTGAAAAATCGAGGATATGCCGCGGTATCGTTCGTTTGTTTTCAGTCATTTCAGTTTTAGTGAGAATTGTTTTGATTGACTAGAACTGTCGAAACAGAAGACTGGAGCAGAAGGATACGTTAGAAACTGTGCGCGAAGATCTTCTCGACAAAATTAAGCGGATGAAAGACGAATCTCGAGCAATCGAGTCAGGTACGGTAGACGAATTTTCTTAATATTTCCGGACGTGATAATTGTGAGATTCTCCGCAGAAGTCATGGATCTCAAATTACGTCTTGCGACTTCTGGTCGACCATAATGCGTTTAACTTACGTTCTTCTTCTTACGTTTACTTCACAGAATTTATCGAAGTTGTCATTACTTGTATTTGAAACGTTCACGCAAATTGTATCTAGCATCCTCAGAATGAATGACCTTTAATCCGAAACTGAATTGAAGCTAACTTATCACAAACAAAGCTGTTAATTAATAAGTAATATTAGCTGCGTGCCGAACATGAAAGAAGAACAAAACCCAAACATGATAACCGTACGTAACACGAATTCAAGGGCGATCAACAGTGTCTTACCTAAGCGAACAGAATGACAACACGGGGATCCAAATATTACCAAACAAAATCCGAAAATCTAGCTGCTAGAAGTTGCGAAGAGAATCACATGTTTTCCGAAACAAGGTTGTTTTTGGCATTTTTCGCCGGAATCAAGACCGCTTGTGAAGCTGCGCGTTTGAGACCGGAAGTCCTGGTCCCGAATGAAAACACTTTGGATAAGCGGTTGGTCGTTTTGGATGACAGCTTTCTCGCCTTCTCCCAGGCTTGATTTGTACCGGTAGATTTTCTTGGTTTCAATGAAACTTGGCTGGCTCCGTTTAGTCCCCGACTTTCATGTCCCGAACCAGAAGGTCCGTCAACTTCCGAAATGCGCTTGCTTTCATTGAGTTGTTGCAGGACGCGTTCCATTTCCAGAACAGCCAACTGAAGTCCACGGAAGTCGGGATGGTTCTCTTCGGTACGTTTGGAAAGTTCTCTCAACAGCAACAGAACACTGGGCAATCTACAAGGAAATAATTACGCATTGTAGATGTCCATTTTATAGATGATATATTCCTCACCTCTGAACCGGCCTGATTAATATATCTGAAAGGGAACAGCGTCCAAATTCCGGTAGATCCATGACGCCTTTGACAAAATTTCTAAAATCCGCCTTTTCGTGACCACATTGCTCCAGAACCATCTTAGAACTTTCAAAACTGTTGATATATAAGGAATAGAGCTCGATGAAAGCTGGTGCATGCTTGACCCAAACCGTTCCAATCTGACACGTTTCCTCCCAGTTACAAGTGGCCTTTTCCAGATCTTGAATAATGGTGTGATGAAGTTTGCAAATGTCGAACAAATTTCTAAAAATCGAATGAATCTGAGGAAATTCCAACAAGGCATTCTCGTCTCCACATCGATCTCGAAGAGGAGCAATCAGATTATCCCAGAGACTAGTCAGTATTCGAACGTAGTTTCGTTCTGTGTTCAGTAGCTCCATCACACGATACCATCGTTCACTGGCAAGTGGTTGGCATTCTTTGGGACTTTCGACCACTTGTTGAACTCGTGCTGGAATATCAGCTGGCACCGGCTTTTTAGGACTGGGAGAGCGACGAGACAGAGGCTTGGCCTTGGCTGCTGGAGATTTTCCAAATCTACGTGGCATGACTGGGTGCGATTCCGGCAGAAGTCGGCGTTTCGGACTGAAAATTCAATGTACGGATCAGAATTAAAACGGGAAAATATATCAAGCCACAAAGAGTGAAGCAAGACTAAAATGAGATCGGATTAAAGTACATTCATCAGTTTCACGCATATTTCCTTCACAAAAAAAACATCGTAGGAAACCTAGGTTTCAAATAGCGATTTCTAAATCGTGACAAAAGAAGTGATATCTCGGAAGAAACTTACCTCGAAAATACTTCCGGTTCAAAAGCCGATTCCAATGACAGTCTGCGTTTCCGTCGACCGTGCCGATAGAGCACACCAGCATCCCTGAGCGCCTCAAAATCGGCGACAGGTGCGCAGACTTTATGGAGAAAAGAAGACTTCAGGAATCCTGTATCGACAACTGTCTGGCTGGGTTCGATGTCGAAAAGAAGCTCCCCATTTTCACAGGTAAATCGATACGTTCGAATATTCAAATTATCTCTCATCAACTGCAAGCTCGAAGAGCTGCAACTCTCATTCAAAACAATTACATTCGTGGAAGACGAGATTTCCTCATCAACAACTCCACCGGCTGAAATGACTGCGATACTCCACTGTTTAAGCTCAGACTGACTAAAGCCCAGCAAGTGAACGCGGACATTCCGCAGGAAATTCGGTCCCTGGATTAAATTGGTCATCATGACGTCAAGCAGTAAATTTGCAAAGACTGACCTCAAGCTGATGACGAGGAGTTACGTCAAGCGAAATAATTAATCCTTTTTCATCTCGACGTGACCAGAGTTCTTTAAGCCACTCTTCCCTCACCTAAAATTCGGACACATCAAACAATGCACGTATTTCGTCAAAAATTTGTTCAACGTTACTCACCACGTTCATCCGATTTTGCAAAGCAATTTGGTAGGACTTGCACAGACCAGAGTGAGCAATCAAGTGTGACGGATGGTGCCTGGCGATTGACGATTCCGAAAGTCTCTTCAGGACACTTCCACCCAGACTCTGGACTGTCTTGATCAGTTTGGCGGTCACTGTCTCAGAAAAGCCGTCAACGACAAGAATCGCGCCTTTCAAGACCAAATTGTAAAGTGGTCGGTTGATCGGAGGGATTTCGGGAATATCTCCAATATGCGCAAATGCAATAACTGCAGGTGGGCCCAGGATGGATTTGGATACTTTCTTCGCATTTCGGAATGGATGCCCTTCGAACTCTTTTGAAACAAATATAATACGTTTGTCGTTCCTTTTCCGTGAGGCTGCGTGGAGAGCTGCTTCGCACAGATGAAAATAGCTGGCTTTGAAGAGCTGAATACTGTCGATCAGTTCTCGATGGTGTTCGAGTTCCTTCTCGATGAAACAGAACTGCAGGGGTGAGCTGAGCTCTGGTTGAGAACTCTCGATTTCCATTGACGCACTTTCCGAAATTCGAATTAACAACAGTATTCAACAAGCGAAGAACTGATCTCAGAACGACAGCAGATCAAAATTCGATGGTTCTGAATGTGATCACTCAGAGAAGCAAGCATATGATTTTATCGAAACGATAGATATTTTTCACACGCTACATCAGTTCAACAGGTCAACTAGGATTGAACATGAATGAAATCACAAAGCGCAACAGATAAAACGCTGACAAAGTTTTCTGGCGTTCAGTTTAGGCCGTTGCACAACGTTATTTTTAGGAAAACAAAACGATCAGATCGAAAGCCCTGGATACGTATCAGGGGGCTGACGCTTCTGACTAGTTGCGCTTGCGCAATGAATCAAAATTCCGAAAACAGATTTCGTTAGGAAAAATCATACAGATTAATTTTGGTCGGGCTTCCCAAGCTGAACAGCATTAGTATCCGCCGACATGAAATTCCACCAAATGAATCCGTATAACAAGCGATTGTAGGTTTCCGTACAGCACCATTGAGCAAATCTGGGAATAACTCAGGGATGCGCGCCATCATGTTCCCTGAACTCACGTCAAACATTCTAGTAACACCTGCCGAATCTGAGACAACGGCTAACGAATCATCTGATGACAAACTGATACGCAACTCATCAACGTGCGAAGGGAAGCACGTGTCTTCGAAGCTAACCGAAGGACGCTTGGTGCAGCGTAGATCCCACAGGTGCATCTTGGATACTTCCGACGGAGCCGTTGAAACAATCGTGAGCAAACTGTTACGATTCTGAAACCATACTAAATATACGCAACCATCGAAATTCGAAATAACATTCCTACATTCAGCGCTTTCATCGACGATATCCGGCACTTATTGTCCAGCCCGGCTTCCGGCCAACCTTCTTTTGACAGAATCTTCGAAAACTGAGCAGCCCGGGGATCCACGGACATAATATCTCCGTTTGCAGTGCCGATATAAACAACGTTCTCAAACGAGGGGGAATACTGAAGGCAGCTGAACGGGCAGTCAGTGAAAGCAGGACCGGGCGACATCAGGTCATCAAAGAAGCTTTCCGGATGACTTCGCTGGACAACCAGCCTGTCATTATCTTTCCTGCGCCATACAGCCGTAAAATGTCCCTTTCCATTTGTGCAACTGGAACAATCCGGCTTTAGTTCTTCGTATACCTTCCCGCTTATGTCATCGTTACTTTTTCGGAATACCACGGCGCTTGCAGTGCTATCATCTCTCATCGCGCCAAATGCCACGAATGTCTCGGCGCTGCATATACGCATGTGCGACAATTTAATCTGGTGTGTCGGCACATCCTCCTCGTTTCTAAAAAAAATATCAAAAATCAAGTCTAGAGACTAAAGTGAAGCCACTTGTTTGGATTTGGGTTTTACCTACACTTTCTGAACTTCCGAATGCGTGAGCACCGTTTCGGTGGTGGGATCAACACGGCCCAGCAGAATGCTGTCTTCGGAGCAGATTCCAACCTGTCGATATTCCGTATCCAGAAGAAAATCCAGATTCAAATGCTGCGATTGGGAGATAGTGACACTTTTGTATCTAGGAGTTCCACGATGACTGAATACGTCCTCGAGCTTTTTCAAATAGCTGTGGTTTTTATAAACAATTTCGCGCTGAAGAGTGACAGCAGTTCGCGTCGCGAGCGCTGAACTGTAACTTGAATCTAGGGAATAAGACGATTTTATTTCCGGCGCAATCCAGATTCCTGTGGCACCGCATTCGTATCTGGCCGCTTTTGGAACTTTCGCCTCAACGTTGTAATTATTCTGTGGTAGCTCCGGAATATTTCGGAAGTACCGTCGTTTGTTGTAGTCGTATCGGAAGCCTGGAAGAACAGGAACATCCGGAAGGCTTTTGTCCTCCAAAGTTCTTTTGCCGTTCATAATGGCGCAAAAATTCTTGGTACCAGCTGGCGATCGTGAAACAAGCGATGGATAAAAGACCGGAAATTCGAAAAAGTAAAATCGTCCGATGCCCAAAAACCCTACATATCGCAAAAACGAAAATATTCCCAAAAAATTGATGGTTGGGATCAACATGGTACTTTTCTTCCAACCCGCCACAGCGGGGAACGTTACCGATTCTCAAAGCGGCGTGGATGGTGCCCTAATCAATTATAGAGCTGCAATCAATAGATGCAGTCGGTCAATCGGCCAAGGTTAAAATTAGATCAGTGAGTGAGTGAAGCCCAATGCCCGAAGCCCGAGCCAGCTGAGGCTGGTCTGCCTCTCTCACTAGACCGGGCCTCACTCA